>OX122905.1:6177264-6349700 GCA_944738965.1 Nebria brevicollis
ATTTTCACCAGGATCAAGCAGCAAATCCCAGATAACATCGCCAGCGCCTCCGACTGCAGAATTTCATGAACAATATATAGTTCTACAATTTCCATTTATAATTGTAATAAAAAAATGTTTTATTGTTCTTAAGTATATTCAAATAGTTCTGACTATTACAGAGGTTAAATCTCTACTGCTAACTAAAAGTATAATATTTCTATTTGTTAAATCAGAATGATTACATAGTATTTTCTTATCGTTAAACATGGTCTCTACAAGTGTTTTAACATGAGAGTATCATGTTTGGAATACTGCTATGTCGGCGGTTACGTAGAAGTTACGTTGACCTAACTCCTCCATCCTTAGAATGAAGCTTCATCGGGAAGAATCAATCTGGGTTGCGGGGTTGGAATCGGTGTTTCCAGTTCTATAGATTTTTCTTTTCTTGATTTATGGACTTTTCTTCTTACGTATAATACGGATACAATAATTCCTGTAATTATTATAATGACATATAATATTATAATTATTGTTGTGATTTTTGAACGGTTCGATGTCTTGATATTTATTGATCGGCAACTTGAGTTCTTGAATTATGTTCAGTTCGATAGAGATTTTCAGTATTTTTGTTGTATCGATTTGAATTTTGAAGTCTTCCATTATGATTGGTTTTCCGTAGGTTTTGTCTTGGAATGCTAATATCTGATTTTGAAATGTTAATTGACATTCGTCTTCTTTGATGAGGAAGATTCCGTCTAATGGTTTTATTTCCTCACCATGTTTACAATTTAGGCGAATATTTTCTGGCATTGGAAGTTCGGCGAGATATTGATTAATTTCGTCAATGATTTCTATGAGGTTCTTTAGAATGAATAGTTTGACATATTGGCAATTTTTATTGTCATTTTTTAGAATAATATTTCTTTCACATGTGTCATCATTCATTGCGTTTATTTTGTTTGAACATTGATAATAAGTGCCTTTTATACTTGCGGCGTTCAGAGATTTGATTTGATTGTTATTTGTTTTTATAAAGTAGTCTTTACTAGGAATGATAGTTAAGTATTCAGACTGATACTTTGTGGGGATGGACACAAGGTGGTAGAGTTGACAATCAGTTTCATAATTAATTGGTATCTCTAAAAAATAAATTATTTTATCTGATTCAATTTCGCAGTTAACAGTGATTAATTTTTCAAGTTCGTACATATTTTCAAGGGTTGGTTCTACAGGGAAATCGTTTTTTTAATGTTTATAAATTCTGTTTAATTCTTCATAAAGGTCGTGAGTTTTAATTATGCTTGGGTGGAGAACGTGTAATTTGCAAAAAGTCAGAGAGTTTTCTATATCTTGTAATATGTTTAAGATTATATTAAATAGTGTAGATAGTTGGTTATAAATATCTTTTGCGAATAGAATATCTTGCATTTTAATTTCATTCTTCACGAATTGTGCTAGTTGCATAATTCTTGATTTTAGAACAAGTTCATTGTGTCTAATTGTTTCTATGGTCTGGTTGAATTCGCTGATTAATTTATTGTTCGTGGTATATTGTTATTTAACTGGTCATTTATTTTATGTTGATTCTTTTGTAGTTGGTTTAAAATGTTGTCGTATCTTTTCTCGTCTTCGGCGTCTAGATTGCCGGTGATAGCTTTAATTATGGATCCTAATCCGTTTACTAGGCCTCTTTTATTTCTATGTTTTCGTTATTTGATTTATTTTGTTACTGATTGAGTATATAACGTATTTAATTATTTTGTCGTTGTTTTACAGTTCTCTTTGAATAGTTTGGTTGTTGGCGATTGTTAGTTTGAGGTTAATGTATTGGTCATTTAAGTTATTGTATTCTTTAAATAATATTTGTAAGTCATAAAAATGAAGAAACGTATGTTTTGTTCTTTGTAATTTGGCAGGTCCTAGCTTATTGACAATTAAGCCAGGGTTGTGTGTAATGTTCCTGATACTTATTCCGTAGATGTGGATAGAGGGATAGAGGGATCTGTAAAAGTTGAAGTTTTGTGAGCAGTTTGTCTGGGTCTTTTTATATTAGATAAGTGTATTTTAGATTGTTTTTTACTTTTAGGGTCTGTTTCTATAATTGCGGTTTTTAATTTCAAATTAACTTTTTTATTTTTTCTTTTCTAAATTTTTCGTTTTTCGTTTTGTTTACTTTTTGTTTATTTTGTACATAAACGGTTTCCGGCATTTCTAATAAATTTTCGCGATTTTCATTTAGTTTATTTATTATTTTAGTTTTCCTGTTTTGTAGCTGTTCGTTAATATTTTGGTACATTATTTTCGTTTTTTCTTTATGATTTTGTATGTAGTCTTGCGTGACTTGTTTTTCTAATTCTACATTGAGTGGTGAATTTGTGTCTAAATGTCCTGTGATTATTTCGATAGGCTTTAAGTTTGTGGACGTATGATTGGTATTATTATATGCTAATAATTCAAAGTAAATCTTATTTTTTATTGGTTTACTTTTAAAATTATCCTGCACATTAAATAAACGGATGTGTTCAATTAATGTGGAGTGAAACCTTTCTACAACTCCATTTGAGTCGGGGTGTTGTGAGCAAGTAAAGCGTATGTCAATTTTATGTAAATTTAATAGTTCCTTTATTATAATATTTTTAAATTCTAAGCCGTTATCTGAGATTATTGATTTTGGTATGCCATGTTGTGAGAAATATTTCATTAGCTTGTTTGTTATTTCTTAAGCGTTTGTAGATTCAACTTTATATGCTTGAGCATATTTTGAGAAAGCATCGACTATTGTTAGGAATTTACACTTTTCTAATGTTAAACTATCGATGTGAATTATTTCGAATGGTATTTTGGGGGTTGGTAATATATTAAATTTTGGTTTTAACGGGTTGCGTTCATATTTGGCTGCTAAACATATTTCGCACTGATTAATGTAATCTGTGATAGTTTTAAGTTGATTTGGCCAGTAATATAATTTTTTAATCTGAAAATACGATTCGCGTGTGCCAGTTTGGTTAGTTTTTCCTTCTTGGTATTTTTTTATTGTGTTTAATATTTCGTCTTCTACTTCTACGTCTATCAGTTTATTAGTACATTTAATAAATTTAAATTCGGAATTTTTAAAATGGCTTTGTAAGACGTTACTTAGTTTTTCATAAACTGGTTGTTCAAAGTATAAATAATATTTTACTTTCGGTATGATATATTCCTTTATAAATTCAATGGCGTCTTTTTCGAATTCATTTTGAGATAATTGAATGTGTAATCTTACTTTATCTGCGTGTAATTTGGAGATATTTGGCTTTGAGTGTGAATGTAATACTTCGGTAATTATTATTTGATTTTTGCCTATATTTACGGGTGTTTCACTGACAGGTATTCCAATTATAGGGTCTTCTGAATTTGAGTGAACAGTGTTATCTGTGTCTGATTTATGTGAGTTATCTGGTTCAACAATCATGGATTGTGATTCGTTTGCTGGTCGGAAAGTGTCATTGAAATTTTGCATATAATTAAAGAAGTTGTCTGTGCCTTGGTCTGTCGAATTAACATTTATTTCAATTCGAGAAAGTGCATCCGCGTTTTTATTTAAAATACCCTTTTTATATACAATTTCAAAATCAAATTCTTCCAATTTGAGCCGCCATCTTACTAATTTAGAATTTGGTTCTTTAAGAGAGAATAACCATTGCAAAGGTTTGTGGTCTGTTATTATTTTGAATTTTCTGCCGAAAAGGTATGGCCTAAAGTATTTGGTTGCCCATACTATTGCGAGTAACTCTTTTTCTATGGTAGAATAGTTTTGTTCTGAATCATTTAAGGTTCTGCTGGAGTAGGCAATGGGTAAATCAGATCCGAGTTTTCCTTGCGATAATATGGCACCAATTGCAAAGTTGCTTCCGTCTGTTGTTAAGTTAAAGGGTTGATAAAAGTCAGGATATTGTAATATTGGTTCGTTTATAAGAAGGTTTTTACAAATATTAAAACAGTTTACGTAATCAGGATCGTTTGGTTTTATGTCAACATTTTTCTTTAAACACTTAGTCATTGGTTTGGTTATTTTCGCGAAGTCTTTGATAAATTTTCTATAATAACCTAATACTCCTAAAAATCCTTTGATTTGTTTTGTCGTTTTCGGGAGAGGATAATTTTTTTTGGCTTTAATTTTGTCAGGGTTAGGCTTTACGCTTTCCGGTGTTACGATATGGCCAAGATATGCAACTTCTTTACGAAGGAACTCTGATTTATCGAGCTGAATTATTAAATTTGCCTTTTTTAATCTATCAAATACATTTTTTAAAAGGTCTATGTGTTCTTGGAGACTAGTGCTACATATGATGACATCATCGAGGTAAACAAGACAGATTTCGTTTTGTAATCCTTTTAAAACATTATCCTTAACACGTTGAAATGTTTCGGGCGCGTTTTTAAGACCGAATGGCATTCGCGAGAATTCGTAATGACCGTTCTCTGTATTAAACGCAGTTTTTGGGATATCGGGTATAGGATATTTATCGTCTATTGTTTTCTCGTTTAATTTCCTATAGTCTATTACTATTCTCCACTTTTTCTCGCCTGATGCGTCTAGTTTCTTTGGTACGATCCAAACGGAGGATGACCAGGGTGAATGAGAGGGTCTAATAATTTTTTGGTCTAACATTTTTGTGATCTGTGTTCGAACTTCTTTTCTATGAATCTCGGGGTATCGGTATGTTTTGCTATAGATCGGTATTTCATCTTTTGTGCGAATATGGTGTTTAATTTTGTTAGTAAAAGACAATGGCTTGTCTTTTGAATGAAAAATATCAGTGAATTGATTAATTAATTTAGTTAAAGCTATTTTTTCCTCCTTGTTCATGTGATCGGTACGAATTTGGGATATGTCGAAGTTAATGTTTTGTTTTTTGTTTTTAAAATTTTCGGTGTCTATTTCGTAGTTGTTTAGGGGTTGACCACGTATAGGGTTTACTGAACATATAATTTGTTCATAATCGCATGGGTTGATAAGTGGGTAAACAATTTCGTGATTTTGAACATTAGCTAATCCTTCGGGAATTACTAGATTATTAATATGGGTTTCTGGAATAAATGCTTCGCCATTTTTAATGTTTTTCACATAGAATTTTGATAATTTTTCAGTTTTGGGTGGTACTGTGGTGTAATGTGAATATGGTTGTATTTTATGGTAGTGTATTTTAATGTCTAATGAAGGGGTGATAATTTTGTCACGTGTTAAATCTATTATTGCTTCTAGGATTTTTAAGTTATCTAAGCCAAGTAAAATATCGAATTGATTATGGAAGTTGAATAAATGATATTTTAATATAACATTTTGTTTTTTAAATAATTTTGAGCACGGGACAAAAATGCTAAATTTTTCAATGGATGTTCCGTGTGCGGATGTGATTTTAAGTGGGTCTTTCTTAATTTGGTTTTTAAAATACGTTTCTGCAATTTCGGGTTTCATGAACGAACGTGTGCTACCTGTGTCGATTAGTGCTTTTAAATTGTGTTCTGGAAATATTAGAAAGGGTAATTCACTTTCGTTATTTGTTAAATTCATAATTTCTATTCTGTTACCGAGGCTATTGTCTCTAAAAAAGAATCAGAGTCGATTTTTTCATAATCTTCCGGGATTTGGTCTATTTCACAAATTGTAACGTTAGTATCATCGGAATATTGTTCGTTATCGGGTATGTCGTAAATTTCTGTATTAAAAAGTTCTTCGGAAATATAATTTGGTGGTTAAGATTGCTGTTGTCTATACGCATATTGTTGCGGACGAGGTGTGGTGTTTGTATATGATGGTCCAGGTTTGGGTGTAAATGTTTGTTTAGTACAAATACTCATAGGTGTTGGTTTGTTAAATTGACGATTTTGATTTGGGTTAAAAACGTTAATTTGGTTTGTTTGTGGTGATGAGGTTTTGTTTAAGGTGTTAGATAAGTTTGGTCGATATGTTAGTTAAGAATTTGTTGTATTCGGTTTATTTTGAAAAGGTTTCGTATTTATATAATTAAGAGGTTGTCTCTGTTTCATATTATTATAATTTGAATGTTTCTTTGTTTGAGTTTCCAATTGGAAATCATTGGTAAGCATGTTAAGTGCAGTACTTAGATCAGTGGGTTTCTTAGTGCGCATAAAAGTTCCTAAGGGTTCTTTAAGACCTCTCAATAATATTCTTAACGCGTATGTTCTGAAATATTGAATAAGGATGGTCGCTTCACTAGTTTTTATATTTGTACTAAGATATGATGCTTGAAGATTTAATAAATCTTGTATTTAGTCAAAGAATTCGAATGCGGTTTCGTTTCCTTGTTTTAATTCTGTCATTTCAATGTTGAGGGTATAACAGTCCCGTTTATCTGCGTACGTATTGAATAGCGCATTTTTAATATCTAACCATCGAGTAATTGAGCAACTAGCTATATTAATCGCGGCTTGACCTTTTATTTTTGCAAGAATGCTTGACATAAGATATTCATTTTGAAAATCATTTGTGTCTGTGATATTAAAGAATTTATTCACTAACTTTTCACAAATTTCAATGAACCGCGGAAGAAGTTTAGTGTCTCCATAAAAATCTGGGATCATTTCTAAGTAATCCTTTTTAAGTATAGGTACTGCCATTTCGAATAGATTTAAATTTCTGATTTGAGCAATTAAATCTGAACTGATTGGAGTAACAATTGTAGGGGTAGATGGGGGTGAGCCAGAGGATTTATCTGAATCCGTATCAGTTTCTATTTGACGCGTATCTCTGAAGGACATATGTACTTACAGCAATAATATCAAGGTCGACTTGTCCATTGGCATCTACCAACGGGTCAGCGTGGCAGGAATTGAGAACGATGACTTGGTGGTCTTTTGTTTTCGTATGATGTGCGCTCGTAGATTGTGAGATCCCCGATCTCTTGTTCTTGGACTTGAAGTTCTTGTTCTATTCTCAATTAATCGTAGACACGAAACAAAAATAACACAATGCTATACGTTGTCGAACGATAAAAGTTTGTTTTTAAAACTTTTAATTTTTTTTACTATGTATTTCGTTTGAGAATCCTACCGACTGCGCCAGTTATACAATTTCCATTTATAATTGAAATAAAAAAATGTTTTATTGTTCTTAAGTACATTCAAATAGTTCTGACTATTACAGAGGTTAAATCTCTACTACTGACTAAAAGTATAATATTTCTATTTGTTAAATCAGAATGATTACATAGTATTTTCTTATCGTTAAACATGGTCTCTACAAGTGTTTTAACATGAGAGTATCATGTTTGGAATACTGCTATGTCGGCGGTTACATAGAAGTGACGTTGACCTAACTTATATATATATATATTAAATTAATAATCTAAAAAAATACAAAAATTGTTTTTAAATGTAACAAAAACAAAATACAGTGATAAAATTTAAAAAAATTTTCATTATTATGATACTTCAATTTTCATTAGATATACTGTATTGCCCCCACGGTAGTGTGCCTGTAGAGTTTGGTAGTATATATATTTTATCATCATCTGCACTGAGAACAAGTTTGTTTTGTTCAACTGTATATATGTCATGTTTTTTAGATATAATATTATTTTGCATTTTATGTGATTTTGTTTTGTCAAAAAGTGTTCTCTTGTAATCATCCAAAGTAAGGGACTTTGTCACAACCCCCGATACACCCTTTGCCTTAGAATAAGATTTATCATTATCCAATTTAAATGAGCAAAAACCCAGCAAATTCAGTCTTTAACATGCCTGCATTTTCATCTTTAAACAATCCCACAACTTTTTTGTTAGCTTGAGGTATCCCATATCTATTGTTTGTGGAGTAATCTGAAGTGTCGAATCTATTAATATCCATTTTAATTTGTATATACGGATCTTCATTAAATTCATAAATGAGTGAATCGGTATCCATGTATAGAAGTTTAGGTTGTGTAAATGTTTGAAGTGTGTAAGTATAATGAAAATCATACATTAAATATTTGCTAATATCCAAAATAGCCATGCCCACGTAAACAGGTTTGTTGAATTTAATTTTAACTTTATTTAATTCAATTGCAATTAAATTCGAAGTTAATATAGTCGATTTCTTGAAATTTGGTTTTGCAATTAATTTTCGCGCACCACCTCTTCCATTCCATTTAGAAACTTGTTTTATATCTTTATATTTTCTTATATTTTCCATGCTTTTTCCAAATACTGCATTGTTCATTAATTTAAAAAAAAAATTTTCAAAATCGTTTCGTGCTAATTTCCGAGAGTCTGTATTCATATCAATATACTTTTTGAGCCAAAATGATTGTTGAAATTTTATAATTCTATGAATTTTTATTAATTTCATACCCAATGCTATGGCTTGTTTTAAATTCCTATAATGGATTATATATTTTACCATATTATGTAAGGTAGTTAATAATTTTTTAAATTTCGAACCGGGGGGTGTTTGTTGAACTGGGCATAGTGGTAAGTTTTTATGTATGTTGTGTAGGTGTTGAGGATAATCTAAATCAACTTCAAGTATGTACCCATTGGAACCATTCTCAGATACTGAATTCACTTCAAAAGCAAGAATTTGATCGTTAGTTAACCATTCAAAATTTCCATGTGGTAAACATTGTATCATTGCCCAACCATATAAATTACATTCATCAAAATACATAATATACTTCTCGGGGTTAGTTGATTCATATGATGTCATGTAATGGTTGTTGGCTTTGGCATATCGATTACAACATTGACTAACACCTCCACGTATACCTCGTTCAAAGAATAAGAGCATATCGATGTCAGTTAATAGCTCCAAATGCACACCAGTCATTTTTAACATAACATCCCAAGCCAGACCTATAAAAAAATAATCAAGTCTTTTCAAATTGTTGATAGCAGATTAATTAATTTTTACCAGGTGTTGTATAGTAGTGAGCAGGATCTAGAGCATATGATTTCAAGCAGACATCTCTAAAATTTTCAAAGATGTTTGCTAGTAGTAACACATCAGTCTTGGGATATAAATCTATGTAATCTCCAATTGTTTTATGACTGAATGTGCTCCATACAAGTTGAGCGTGGGAGTAATCCGTGTCACTTATACCAATTTGTCTCAGTTTGGAATAAAACGCCACTTTAGGTGGTAACTGTTCTTCTTTAAATCGATCCCATGAGTTCACATAGTCATAGGGAAATATACCCTTTCGAGTTAGTAGTTGAAATTTAACATTGTTTGAATAGTTCTTCCGCATGATATTAAATGCATTTGCGTCCATATGGCTGACAAGCTTGTTTAGTGAACTGTTCATAAATCTTGAAATATTACAATAGTTTTTTAAATATATTTTACATTTTTTTTCTTTACTATAATTAACATACCTGAGAGAATCAAGAAACCTGAGCTCCATACCCCCAACCATTTTAGAGAATGATATATAACGTTCCTCGTTGGCAGGTATTAATTTTATTTTCTCTTCAGTAGCCCCGAGTTCTTTCACGAGAAAGTGACTGTCATAACCACTTAAATTGTGGAAAAATACGGGAATGTAGTTAGGATATTGATAATTTAAAATACATGAGTTGTGAGTGGCACCACGAAATTTTCCTGAACATAAAATAATATAAGTAATGTGTAATATCATATTTTTGAAATTAAATTTACCTGTTGAATGACAGTGGTCACGAACCTTCTTCGTTTCCTCATCCGCTCCAAACAATTTATCACAAATATGACATTTTTCAGCGGTGGTGAAAGCAACATCGTCCCCTTCAAACAATTTTATTGATGCAATGTTTTTATACAATGCATGCACTTTCATCACAATCTCATATAATTTTTTCATGAACCATTTCGCTGGTTCTGCTCCACGATATAATTCAAATATTGATAATGAA
This sequence comes from Nebria brevicollis, assembly GCA_944738965.1. NCBI lineage: Eukaryota > Metazoa > Arthropoda > Insecta > Coleoptera > Carabidae > Nebria > Nebria brevicollis. The sequence goes on from OX122905.1 coordinate 6,187,120, forward strand.
TTATCATATGAACATACCAATTGATAAGCAACTGCACATGCTATATGTTTTTGATATTCATTGGTGTATGAGGTTGTTGGATCTGGTTGACAAGTATTAACTGGTACCATTAGAGATTCAAAATCTGCGTAAATTATAAATGGATGACGTACTTTACGCATATAATATTTAAATTTAAGCCACTTCTCACCTTCGCTTGGCATTATAATTCTAACAGCTTCCGCAAGGATACAATCTTCTTCGTGACGTTTTAACAAGTCTGTTCGTCCAAAATATTGTAAACATCGATCACAAATCCAATGTTTATGACTCCGTTTTGAAATTTGCGAGTCGAGCAGACGATATAGTGATTTGATCCATGCAAAGTGTGATTGATTTGTCTGTTTCCAATAAAGTAGATTGATGTGTTGGTTTTTTTTATTTTTTGTATAATGTAATGGTCCTACTACATTATAATTATTACTCGTTCCATCAAATTCAAGACCATAAACATTAATAGACACGTCGTTCTGTTTTTCGAATTTGGGAATATCTGTCAATGGTGTAGGAAAGTGAATATTGGTTAAATTGAAAATTTCATAAGGGTCTTTGAGGATTTGAATTAACAGGAAACATAGCAGAGAGAAGCGACCATATAAAATAATTCTCATCATTATTATGCACATTCACCACCGCCTTCCGACTTTTTATCGAATTTGGGAGTTCGATGTATGAAGAACCACCATTTACTGGATTGAATTTATTGATGTTCACCTAAATTTATCATATTTCTAAATTAAAGTTTTCAAAAGACATTTATTTTATTTACATACTTGCAAGTGCTTGATACATAACAAAGCTTTTCCCGAATCACGTTCTTGAAATTCATCCATTTTTTTACGAATCGAACCAACCACATTATTTGTAAACCATGTTGAAAAGTCATCACTAATAGTGATGGGAGCCATCTTAGATGTGTGAAAGATTTCAGTTATAAGTTCCTGTTCACCTTTCTTTACAATATAATCACAACACAAATCACAAACCATTTTAACTGGTGAGCGATGTTCAAACATAAATTGTCCAATTTTTATAATTAATATTAATTTACATTGTTCTAAAATGTCAATTGGTTCAAGGATATGATCACTGTTTACAATTCGACCACAGCACACCCGATTTTTAAAAGCACTCTTTATATCTATCCACTTAACCCCATTAGAAGACATATTAAATATTATTTAAGACAAATGAAATAAAATATAAATAAAAGTATTAAGGTATTCATATAAATTTTAAATCATATGTTGTCCGAACTGTTCTGTATCTATACATGTTGTGCAATCGAATGGATCCACTACACGATTTATCAATTGCTTACATTTAAAACATTTCTGATCAATATTAATTTCAGTCGTATAGAAATTTATGTTGTGTTTTTCCATCAAACTAGTTTTAAATCAACAGATTCATTAAAAATTACCCCCAGACCACACAGATAACACAAATAATGTATACCACCATTTGTTATGGATCTTTCAAAACCCTTGTATATTAAACATATATCTCTATTTCGTAAGTCTTCCCTGGTGAATAATTTTCGATGAGATTGCCCAGGCATTTTCGAAAAATAACAATAAAGTAATGACAAATACTATTTTCGGTTTGTATATTATATAGAAATGTGATAAAAAATAAACTGTTTGTTAACACATTATTCAAAACACCAATATCCTGTTTTGGTAGGCTTAAAAGATAATAAGTTAACCAAAATCCTGCTACGATCTATTTAATAAAAAAACAACTGTCTTTGTTGTAATCTCTCACATAAAAAATAAAATTTTCCTGTTTCGTTCTGTTTATTAAAACATGCACCCGTCTTTGTTGCAAGCTATCTTATCTTATTTATTACCACAACTATTGTTATTAAATTGTATAAATAAGGTGACAAAATTATTAACATTACAGTATATCACAAAAATTACTCGTCGCTAAATATCTGTTCCATTAAATATTGGTAAGTTTATAATATTTAAATCTTACATATAAAATCTAAAACAAATAATTTATTAGACATGGATTTCCAAAAACTAAACCAACTTGGTTTGGTCAAATCAAATACAATTATAAAGTTATTTGATTTAGATGAATCAAAAAAATATGCAATTAATGGGGCAAAGCTGGTAATAACAATATTTGGAAAATCTATTTGCTTAGAAACTGAAGACTTCATTGTGTATCTATCGAAACGCGTTAATGTACTAACAGAGAATGAAATTTTAAAATTAAATGGTTCATTTTTCAAAGTATTTAAAAAAGAAGATCACATTCAAAAAATAGAATTTTACGAGACAAACTAATTCTATTGACAAAAAATGGCGCCACAATTTACATATATATTTAAAGAGATACCAGAAAATAGGAATGTGTCAACCGAGTTTCCATTAGTTGTAAATCTAGAAAATAATATCGATTCATCCTACAATGATGATTTAACTGATGATGGCAGGTCTACCAATAGCGATTTTTTTATTGATTTCAATGATTTAGATGCAAATGAAATTTCAAATGAATCTTTTAGTTCAATATTACCATTTTGCTTTAATAACTCAAACCACATTGTAATAACTTATCATAAATGGCTTATTCCTAGTTATACAGATAGTAGTTGCTGGAATATTCGTCGATTTTACGTAGAATGTTCAACTTCAAAAATTAATAATTCAGTTTGCAATATATTTAATCCTAACGAAAATATGATAGCTGATATGTGGTATTTTTTTAATCAAAAAACCACACATTTTATTGTAGACAATGCATCAATGTACTCTTTCTTATGTAATCAAGAATATAATTATTGTTTTATATGTTTGAATCAAATATTCGAATGGTTTTCATCAACCACTGGTACATGTAATATAGATTGATTTCTTTTAATTATTATAACATATCAACATCAGTTAAACCGATATCATTTTTCTAACATATTGTTTAATAACGTAAATCAAATTGTAATAACATTTTTTTTTTCTACAAAAATTCATCAATGTTTTCTCTTGTACTTGTTCTATAACTACCATATTAAATAAACTTTTAAAATGTTAAAAATATATTTTTGTTTATATTTAATAACTTATAAAACCTATCCCTATTAATCATCCAATCTATATAGTCTGTTGTATTAAATTATGCAAAATGTGATAAGTAAAAAAAGGATGTGGTATCATTGATGTGGTATCATTATTAAAAAAAAAATTCATGCATTAACAAAGCAAACATGGTAGAGAAATGTAAGTTTTTTATAAGTACAGTGATTTATATAAAATTATATTTAAAAATGTTCTGATAGAATTATTAAATATTTTTTAAATAAGAATTTAGATTTAAATGTTGTAAGTAATATTTTATGTTTAAATTTATTTTAAATTTAAATATATATATATTTTTTTTTAGAAAATAGAAACTATAATTTGGGGTGTTCCCCCAAATCATACAAAATTAATTTTTGGTTGAGAAATGGGTGCTCTAACGGTGCTCATATTCCACTATATTAATGTAATATACATTTATTAATTAGTTGTAAGCATTAAATATATTTTAAAATTAATTACGTATAAGTACTCTAAATATAACAAAATTTGTTTTTACTTTTTGGTGTACTTTACTATACCCCCCAAATAAGATGTACAAATTGTTGAATATATTTCTTAAAACAAAAATTATTATGAATATAATGAATTCTAAAACAACATACAATCTGCTTTACATTCACGTTAAGTTGGTACACAACACCAATTTGCAATTTGGGTTACTCTCTTATTATTTTAGTACTGCAACCTAGGATACTCTACTGGTCCTGGTTTACATTCACGTTAAGTTGGTATACTCTACTGGTATAATTTAATATACCCCAAACATCATACAACCCGCTTTACATTCATAAAAAAAACAAAGTACACGAATTATCATACAACCCAATTTACATTAATGCATTAGCGATATCTTCTTAGGTACCCCAAATATCATACAACCCGCTATACACCCACGTCAACCCAACACTCCCTATGACGCCACAACGGCCCGACCAATCAGAATCGAGACCTTGAACTGTGCTAGAAACGGCGTTTTCTGTCTACTTATGTCTCATTTGAAACGAATTTTTATCAATATCTGAACAAATATTATGGAGGTCTACAACATTTTAGTGAAATACGCTAGGAAATATATTTTTCTGCATTTGGCAGTTTTAAGCTTGTATTTGCGTATATTACAGCAATATGTCTCACTTGAAACGATTTTGTATCAATATCTGAACATATTTATTGAGGTTTACAACATTTTAGTGAAATACGCAAGGAAATATATGTCTCTACTATTGGCATTTTAACGCTTGTGTTTGCGTATATTACAACAATATGTCTCATTTGAAACGAATTTGTATCAATATCTGAACATATTTAATGGAGGTCTACATCATTTTAGTGAAATACGCAAGGAAATAAATTTCTCTGCTATTGGCAATTTGACGCTTGTATTTGCGTATATTACAGCAATATATCTCATTTGTAACGAATTTTAATCAATATCTGAACAAAGTTTATGGAGGTCTACAACATTTTAGTGAAATACGCAAGGAAATATATTTCTCTACATTTGGCACTTTAACGCTTGTATTTGCGTATATTACAGCAATATGTGTCATTTGAAACAGACATCTGAACATATTTATTGAGGTCTACATTATTTTAGTGAAATACGCAGGGAAATATATGTCTCTGCTATTGGCATTTTAACGCTTGTTTTTGCGTATATTACAGCAGTATGTCTCATTTGAAACGAATTTGTATCAATATCTGAACATATTTAATGGAGGTCTACTTCATTTTGGTGAAATACGCAAAGAAATATATTTCTATGCTAGTGGAATACGCAAGGAAATATATTTTTCTGCATTTGGCAGTTTAACTCTTGTATTTGCGTATATTACAGCAATATGTCTCATTAGAAACGATTTTGTATCAATATCTGAACATATTTATTAAGGTTTACAACATTTTAGTGAAATATATATTTGCGTATATTACAGCAATATGTCTCATTTGAAACGAATTTGTATCAATATCTGAAAATATTTAACGGAGGTCTACATCATTTTAGTGAAATACGCAAGGAAATAAATTTCTCTGCTATTGGCATTTTAACGCTGGTATTTGCGTATATTATAGCAATATGCCTCATTTGAAACGAATTTGTATCAATATCTGAACAAATTTTTTGGAGATCTACAACATTTTAGTGAAATACGCAAGGAAACCTATTCCTCTGCTATTGGCGTTTGGACGCTTGTATTTGCGTATATTACAGTGACATGTCTCATTTGAAACGATTTTGTATCTATATCTGAACATATTTAATCTAGGTCTACAACATTTTAGTGAAATACGCACGGAAATATATTTCCTTGCTATTGGCATTTTAAAGTTTGTGTTAGCGTTTATTACATCAATATGTCTCACTTGAAAGAATTTGTATCAATATCTGAACATATTTGATAGAGGTCTACAACATTTTAGTGAAATACGCAAGGAATTATATTTCTCAGCTATTGGCCTTTTAACGTTTGTATTTGCGTATATTACAGCAATATGTCTCATTCGAATCGAATTTGTATCTATATCTGAACAAATTTATTGAGGTCTACAACATTTTAGTGAAATACGCAAGGAAATTTATTTCTCTGCTTTTGGCATTTAACGCTTTTTTTTGCGTATATTACAGCAACATATCTCTTTTGAAACGAATTTGTATCAATATCTGAACATATTTAATGGAGGTCTACAATATTTTAGTGAAATACGCAAGGAATTATATTTCTCTTCTATTGGCATTTTAGCGTTTGTATTTGCGTATATTACAGCAATATGTCTCATTTGAAACGAATTTGTATCAATATCTGAAAATATTTAATGGAGGTCTACAACATTTTAGTGAAATACGCAAGGAAATTTATTTCTCTGCTATTGGCATTTTAACGCTTGTTTTTGCGTATATTACAGCAATATGTCTCATTTGAAACGATTTTGTATCAATATCTGATGAAATTTTATGGAGGTCTCAACATTTCAGTGTAATACGCGAGGATATATATTTCTCTGCTATTGGCATTTTGACGCTTGTATTTGCGTATATTACTGCAATATGTCTCATTTGAAACGAATCTTTATCAATATCTGAACAAATTTTATGGAGGTCTACAACATTTTAGTGAAATACGCAAGGAAATATATTTCTTTGCTATTAGCATTTTAAAGCTTGTATTCGCGTCTATGACATCAATATGTCTCATTTGAAACGAATTTGTATCAATATCTGAACATATTTAATGTAGGTCTACAACATTATAGTGAAAAACGCAAGGAAATATATTTCGCTGCTATTTGCATTTTGACGCTTGTATTTGCGTATATTACAGCAATATGTCTCATTTGAAACGAATTTGTATCAATATCTGAACTAATTTTATGGAGGTCTACAACATTTTAGTGAAATACGCAAAGAATTATATTACTCTGCTATTGGCATTTTCACGCTTGTATTTGCTTATATTACAGCAATATGTCTCATTTGAAACGAATTTGTATCAATATCTGAACATACTTAATGTAGGTCTACAACGTTTTTGTGAAATACGCAAGGAATTATATTTCTCTGCTATTGGCATTTAAACGTTTGTATATGCGTATATGACAGCAATATGTCTCATTTGAAACGAATTTGTATCAATATCCGAACAAATTTTATGGAGATCCACAACATTGTAGTGAAATACGCAAGGAAATATATTTCTCTGCTATTGGCATTTACCGTTTGTATTTGCGTATATTACAGCAATATGTCTCATTTGAAACGAATTTGTATCAATATCTGAACATATATAATGAAGGTCTACAACATTTTAGTGAAATACGCAAGGAAATATATTTCTCTTCTTTTTGCATTTTAACGCTTGTATTTGCATATTTTACAGTAACATGTCTCATTTGAAACGAATTTGTATCAATATCTGAACAAATTTTATGGAGGTCTACAACATTTTAGTGAAATACGCAAGGAAATATATTGCTCTGCTATTGGAATTTTGACGCTTGTGTTTGCGTATATTACAGCAATATGTCTCATTTGAAACGAATTTGTATCAATGTCTGAACAAATTTTATGGAGGTCTCCAACATTTTAGTGAAATACGCAAGGAAATATATTCCTCTGCTCATTGCATTTTGACGCTTGTATTTGCGTATATTACAGCAATATGTCTATCTTGAAACGAATTTGTATCAATATCAGAACAAATTTTATGGAGGTCTCAACATTTTAGTGTAATACGCGAGGAAATATATTTCTCTGCTATTGGCATTTAAACGCTTGTTTTTGCATATATTACAGCAATATGTCTCATTTGAAATGAATTTGTATCAATATCTGAACAAATTTTATGGAGATCTACAACATTTTAGGGAAATACGCAAGGAAATATATTTCTCTGCTATTAGCATTTTGACGCTTGTATTTGCGTATATTACAGCAATATGTCTCATTTGAAACGAATTTGTATCAATATCTGAACAAATTTTATGGAGGTCTACAACATTTTCGTGAAATACGCAAGGAAATATATTTCTATTCTTTTTGCATTTTAAAGCTTGTATTTGCATATATTACAGTAACATGTCTCATTTGAAACGAATTTGTATCAATATCTGAACAAATTTTATGGACTTCTACAACATTTTAGTGAAATACGCAAGGAAATATATTGCTCTGCTATTGGAATTTTGACGCTTGTGTTTGCGTATATTACAGCAATATGTCTCATTTGAAACGAATTTGTATCAATGTCTGAACAAATTTTATGGAGGTCTACAACATTTTAGTGAAATACGCAAGGAAATATATTTCTCTGCTATTGGCATTTTAACGCTTGTATTTGCGTAAATTACAGCAATATGTCTCATTTAAAACGAATTTGTATCAATATCTGAACATATTTAATGGAGATCTAAAACATTTTTGTGAAGTACGCAAGGAAATATATTTCTTTGCTATTGGCATTTTGAAGCTTGTATAAGCGTTTATTACATCAATATGTCTCATTTGAAACGAATCTGTATCAATATCTGAACATATTTAATGGAGGTCTACAACATTTTAGTGAAATACGCAAGGAAATATATTCCTCTGCTCATTGCATTTTGACGATTGTATTTGCGTATATTACAGCAATATGTCTATCTTGAAACGAATTTGTATCAATATCAGAACAAATTTTATGGAGGTCTCAACATTTTAGTGTAATACGCGAGGAAATATATTTCTCTGCTATTGGCATTTAAACGCTTGTTTTTGCGTATATTACAGCAATATGTCTCATTTGAAACGAATTTGTATCAATATATGAACAAATTTTATGGAAGTCTACAACATTTTAGTGAAATACGCAAGGAAATATATTTCTTTGCTATTGGCATTTTAAAGCTTGTAGTAGCGTTTATAACATCAATATGTCTCGTTTGAAACTAATTTGTATCAATATCTGAACATATTTAATGGAGGTCTACAATATTTTAGTGAAATACGCAAGGAATTATATTTCTCTGCCATTGGCATTTTAACGATTGTATTTGCGTATATTACAGCAATATGTCTCATTTGAAACGAATTTTTATCAATATCTGAACAAATTTTATGGAGGTCTACAACATTTTCGTGAAATACGCAAGGAAATATATTTCTCTGCATTTGGCACTTTAACGCTTGTATTTGCGTATATTACAGCAATTTGTCTCATTTGAAACGATTTTGTATCAATATCTGAAAATATTTATTGAGGTCTTCAACATTTTAGTGCAATACGCAAGGAAATATATGTCACTACTATCGGCATTTTAACGCTTGTATTTGCGTATATTACAGCAATATGTCTCATTTGAAACGAATTTGTATCAATATCTGAACATATTTAATGGAGGTCTACAACATTTTAGTGAAATACGCAAGGATATATATTTCTCTGCTATTGGCATTTTGACGCTTGTATTTGCGTATATTACAGCAATATGTCTCATTTGTGAATTTTTAACAATATCTGAACATATTTTATGGAGGTCTACAACATTTTAGTGAAATACGCAAGGAAATATATTTCTCTGCTATTGGCATTTTAACGCTAGAATTAGCGTATATTACATCAATATGTCTCATTTGAAACGAATTTGTATCAATATCTTAACACATTTAATGGAGTTCTACAACGTTTTAGAGAAATACGCAAGGAAATAAATTTCTCTGCTATTGGCATTTTAACATTTGTATTTGCGTATTTACAGTAACATGTCTCATTTCAAACGAATTTGTAACAATATCTTAACAAATTTTATGGAGGTCTACAATATATTAGTGAAATACGCAAGGAAATATATTTCTCTGCTATTGGCATTTAGCGTTTGTATTTGCGTATATTACAGCAATATATCTCATTTGAAACGAATTTGTATCAATATCTGAACATATTTAATGGAGGTCTACAACATTTTAGTGAAATACGCAAGGAAATAAATTTCTCTGCTATTGGCATTTTAACGCTTGTATTTGCGTATATTACAGCAATATGTCTCATTTGAAACGAATTTGTATCAATATCTGAACATATTTAATGGAGGTCTACAACATATTAGTGAAATACGCAAGGAAATATATTTCTCTGCTTTTGGCATTGTACCGCTTGTATTAGCGTATATTACATCAATATATATCTGAACATATTTAATGGAGGTCTACAACATTTTATACGCATGGAAATATATATCTCTGCTATTGGCATTTTAACGCTTGTATTTGCGTACATTACAGCAATATGTCCAATTTGAAACGAATTTGTATCAATATTTGAACATATTTAATGGAGGTCTACAACAATTTTTTGAAATACGCAAGGAATTATATTTCTCTGATATTGGCATTTTAACGTTTGTATTTGCGTATATTACAGCAATATGTCTCATTTGAAACGAATTTGTATCAATATCTGAACATATTTAATGGAGGTCTACAACATTTTAGTGAAATACGCAAGGAAATATATTTCTCTACTTTTGGCATTTTAACGCTTGTATTAGCGTATATTCCATCAATATTTCTCATTTGAAACGAATTTGTATCAATATCTGAACATATATAATGGAGGTCTACAACATTTTAGTGAAATACGCAAGGAAATCTATTTCTCTGCTATTGGCATTTTGACGCTCGTATTTGCGTATGTTACAGTAATATGTCTCATTTGAGACGAATTTTTATCAATATCTGAACATATTTTATGGAGGTCTACAACATTTTAGTGAAATACGCAAGGAAATATATTTGTCTGCTATTGGCATTTTAACGCTTGTATTAGCGTATGTTACATCAATATGTCTCATTTGAAACGAATTTGTATCCATATCTGAACATATTTAATGGAGGTCTACAGCATTTTAGTGAAATACGCAAGGAAATATATTTCTCTGCTATTGGAATTTTCACGCTTGTATTTGCGTATATTACAGCAATATGTCTCATTTGAAACGAATTTGTATCAATATCTGAACAAATTTTATGGAGGTCTACAACATTTTTGTGAAATACGCAAGGAAATATATATCTCTGCTATAGGCATTTTGACGCTTGTATTTGCGTATATTACAGCTATATGTCTCATTTGAAACGAATTTGTATCAATATCTGAACATATTTATTGAGGTCTACAACATTTTATACGCAAGGAAATATATTTCTCTGCTTTTGGATTTTTCACGCTTGTATTCTCGTATATTACAGCAATATGTCTCATTTGAAACGATTTTGTATCAAAATCTGAACATATTTAATGGAGGTCTACAACATTTTAGTGAAATATGCAAGGAAATATATTTCTCTGCTATTGGCATTTTAACGCTTGTATTAGCGTATATTACATTAATATGTCTCATTTGAATCGAATTTGTATCAATATCTGAACATATTTAGTGGAAGTCTACATCATTTTCGTGAAATACGCAAGGAAATATATTTCTTTGCTATTGGCATTTAATGCTTGTATTAGCGTCTATTACTTCAATATGTCTCATTTGAAACGAATTTGTATCAATATCTGAACAAATTTTATGGAGATCTGCAACATTTTAGTGAAATACGCAAGGAAATATATTTCTCTGCTATTGGCATTTTCACGCTTGTATTTGCGTATATTACAGCAATATGTCTCATTTGAAACGAATTTGTATCAATATCTGCACATATTTAATGGAGGTCTACAACACTTTAGTGAAATACGCAAGGAAATATATTTCTTTGCTATTGGCAATCTAAAGCTTGTATAAGCATTTATTACATCAATATGTCTCATTTGAAACGAATTTGTATCAAAATCTGAACATGTTTAATGGAGGTCTACAACATTTTAGTGAAATAAGCAAGGAATTATATTTCTCTGCTATTGGCATTTTAACGTTTGTTTTTGCGTATATTACAGCAATATGTCTCATTCGAAACGAATTTGTATCAATATCCGAACATAATTATTGAGGTATACAACATTTTAGTGAAATACGCAAGGAAATTTATTTCTCTACTATTGGAATTTAACGATTGTTTTTGCGTATATTACAGCAATATATCTCATTTGAAACATATTTGTATCAATATCTGAACATATTTAATGGAGGTCTACAACATTTTAGTGAAATACGCAAGGAAATATATTTCTCTGCTATTGGCCTTTTCACGTTTGTATTTGCGTTACAGCAATAAGTTGTGACGAAAGAGTACGAATGCCAGGACTTGAGGCCGGTCCCGCCATCTGTGGACACCCACTGGATTCCGAAGCCAAGGGCGACGGGGTGGTGGGGCCGCAAAAACCGACTTAAGCCAGTTATGTTTTGGCCTCCGGTTGGAGCAGTGATTTTTTCTTGGAAAAAAGTGTGATCTCCAGGTCGCGGTTTTGTTCGAGGGTTCTGACTTTCATTCGTTTTTCCGGCGATATCTTCACCCACGGAGGGCATCGACCGACCCATCGATCGAACGCGGGCGTACCGACGACCAACGTCCCCGGTCCCAGCATAGTTTCTTGGAATACGTGTTCCTGACGCCTGCACGTGGTTTCCTTAGACCCGCCACCAGGGCTGCCCTGAGAAATTAAAGGTTGTATCGTTCTGTTCTTTCCATTCCTCTAGGGGACATCTCGCCACTGAGTTTTAGTTTCTTTATTTTGGGGTTTCGTATCGTACAATCCCCGTATTTATTTGTTATTGCCGGTGCTATTGATTAATTATTTCTCCTTGTTTACTTATTTATTGTTAGTACTATTTATTATTTATTCCCCCCCCCCCCATTATTTAGTTATTTATTGTTGTTATTGCTGATTATTTATTCCCCATTATTTAGTTATTTATTGTTAAGCTTTCGTAAGTATTTATGATTATTAGTACTATTTATTTACTTGCCGTTATTTATTTGTGCCTCGTTAAGCCTGCGGTTTCCCGGGTTCTAGGTTTCTCTTCACGCGAGCCGTGATTATTAGTCGTTATTTTAGCCTAAAAGTAGGGTTACCGTAAATTGCTTGACATAAGGCCGAGCTTGCTTGTATTCCTTCAGCCAAATTAATCTGGATACCTACCCTGATATACTATATCTTTATATTATCTTTGTGCTTCAATTTTCACCAAGATTCACCAAGATCTATAAATCGTAAAATCGATACAGCCACGAACATCGCTAATAACCGTTTGTCTTTATGCGCAGAGCCATCTAACCTTCCTTTGTAGGACCGCTGCTGGGGCATGCAAGAGACCGGAAGTCCCTTGCTTGGCGCGCGATTCAATTCGTAAAGCTCCACAGCGACACCACCAGGACCTACGGGAATGCAAGGGGACACTTACGTGACTATTATTAATTTTTTTTACTTTGTTCTTTAAACCTATTTGGCTTGTTAAATTCTTGTGATATTTTTTTATTTCTGTCTCATATAAACGTTCTTTATTTGTGTTATTAGTGGTACAATTCACGGGTTAAGTACTATACTGTATTTGTTATTTAATCCAATATAACAGTGAGATACACACTCGGAGGTTTATTTGTTCCTACGCGGCCTTCCTCACACCTACGCCGATTCCGTCTGCCCATCCATCCTCGGCTTTCCCCTTACCCCGACCACTCCTGAGCTAGTGGGCCAAGCCCCAATTTTGACGGTGACAGTATCAATATCTGAACAAATTTTATGGAGATCTTAGTGAAATACGCAAGGAAATATATTTCTCTGCTATTGGCATTTGACGCTTGTATTTGCGTATATTACAGCAATATGTCTCATTTGAAACGAATTTGTATCAATATCTGAACAAATGTTATGGAGGTCTACAACATTTTAGTGAAATACGCAAGGAAATATATTTCTCTGCTATTGGCATTTTAACGCTTGTATTTGCGTATATTACAGCAATATGTCTCATTTGAAACGAATTTGAATCAATATTTGAACATATTTAATGTAGGTCTACAACATTTTAGTGAAATACGCAAGGAATAGTATTTCTCTGCTATGGGCATTTTAACGTTTGTATTGGCGTATATTACAGCAATTTGTCACATTTTGAAACGAATTTGTATCAATATCCGAACAAGTTTTAAGGAGATCTACAACATTTTAGTGAAATACGCAAGGAAATATATTTCTCTGCTATTGGCATTTTGACGCTTGTATTTGCGTATATTACAGCTATATGTCTCATTTGAAACGAATTTTTATCAATATCTGAACAAATTTTATGGAGGTCTCAACATTTTAGTGTAATACGCGAGGAAATATATTTCTCTGAAATTGGCAATTTAAGGCTTGTTTTTGCGTATATTGCAGCAATATGTCTCATTTGAAACGAATTTGTATCAATATCTGAACATATTTAATGGAGGTCTACAATGATTGAGTGAAATACGCAAGGAAATGTATTTCTCTGCTATTGGCTTTTTAACGCTTGTATTTGCGTATATTACAGTAACATGTCTCATTTGAAACGAATTTGTATCAATATCTGAACAAATTTTATGGAGGTCTACAACATTTTAGTGAAATACGCAAGGAAATATATTTCTCTGCTATTGGCATTTTAACGCTTGTATTTGCGTATATTACAGCAATATGTCTCATTTGAAACGAATTAGTATCAATATCTGAACATATTTAATGGAGGTCTACAACATTTTAGTGAAATACGTGTAATAATATGGACTATCAGTGTTAATTCTGCTGCCACTAGTGGACAGACGGGTCCACACCGTTTATAGTTAAATAAAATAATAATAAAATCCTGCCGAAACGAAGGCTTGTGGAATCTTGGTCAAGGGATGCCGATAGAACTTACTTTCGTTTATAAATATAACTGTATTTACATATTAAGAAAATGATAAATCCTTAAACATAATCTTAAAACAACTTACATGCTATTAACACGATGACCCTAGTCATCGTGCCTAAAACTGTCGCGCTCGAGCTACGGCGTTCGCTCGACTATCTTTTTTGAACCTTCGCTACCCTCTATATATATATGATACAATAATCTAACTTCGGTTCAAAGTCACCGTAATACCGGACAATGCATCAAGTTTTGTCAATAAACAACACGAATTTTGAAAAAAAATTGCTCATTAAAATTGTAAATAAGGGAAACAAACCATGACTTTACTAAAACTGATATCGCGCATCTTGATACATTCTCTCATAGATAACAACAAAACTTAAATTAGAAAATGAATCCTGATTCATTACAATACTCCCACGTTTTTAAAAGTGCTAGTATACCAACACCTTTTACCTACATTCTCATATATATCCGGAGTTAATAAAAAGGACGCATACTAATAAAAGTGAAAGAAATAACAAGCAGCCTTAACAATAATAATAATAACAGCAACATTAAAGCGAAAATACAAAAATAATTAAATCTTACAGTCTCTATGGTACACGAACTGAAACGCCTCATTGTCAAACACTTAAAAGTTCAACTGATTGTTGGACAAATTTTAACTGGAATATTTTTTCACCAATGTCCCGGCCGAAAATATTCCGCGAGTAACAACTTCTGTTGCTTCAATTATAACATCGTGGCGTTTGGACTAGTTCATGCCCCATTCTTGTACTCCAATGCATAGTGCTTCGGATCTAGCGGGTATATAAATTTTTTGCGATAATCGGACTACGGTGCGGTCAACACCTTCATCCAATGGCTGATTCAAAATTGACCGTAATGAATCAACGGTGCATCGGTCGTTTCCAGCTGTCCCCAAATACTTCTGCTGGCAATGGTGAACTACCCGACTTTCCTTTGATCGCGAACGTAGTTGTGCGTGTTTGAGTGTTGGTGTACCGTTACTGCTAATCTAAACAAAATCCACATACTCCCACAATTCAACCGTTCTTTACAAAAATTAATTATCATATTCTAAATCCTATTCTCTATTTTTTCCTAGAATAATATAATATTTAACACAAGAAAACAAATAAAGTAACATACTAACTAATATACGGTTGTGCCAACAACAATTCCATTTAAATTTAAGTCGATAGACATTCGTAGTAATTTGTCTTCTTTGTTAAAATAAATTTATTTTTATCTCATGAACATAATTTCTCTCAAAAATTCATTAAAGCCATACTGAACATTGCAGCAGACCAACCTCAACTTCTATACTATTAAATTTATCTCCAATTTTTTCTCTTATTTCACATAATTCTCAACAACGTAACACTTCATCGCAGTGTCTTTCTCAATAACTTCATCGAAGTTTTTATTAAACTGTTTAACATCACAGTAATTCTATAACTTACTATTTAACTCTCTTTTTTATATCTTCGAAGTAATTCTTTAAATGAGATATCACATCTATAACACACAACATTATAGTTTTTCTCTCTCTAAACCCAGTCGTCGCAAATCTATTAATTTGAACAGCTACTCTCGAATTATAAATACTACAAATTACAAAAACTACTGGTTTCATCCAAATCAAACCTTGCTAGCACAACAAAACAATTAAAGAGACAATAACTAAACAACCATTATTATCACAACTCATAAATTTAATGCAAAATCTTAACTTTAACCCATTACTTAATTCGGAAGTAAATTCTACCTGCGCTCACTAGTGGGGGCTTGAAAATGTCCACTATATATATGACATAAAATAAACTAAATATAAACATGAACGAAAAATCCAAACTGATTCTTCCAAATACAATTAGTGCCTCATGATAATTCAATTTCATTATATCTACGTTCATAAGAAATGCGTTATTGAAAAGTTGCTGTTTTACTTTGGCAACTTATACTAATATTTTCATTTACTTAATCATGAAAAAAAAAATCAAATGGAAACCAAACATAAATCCGCTGAATTTAAAATTCAGACAATCATTCAACATAAATTAAATCAGATCAATAAAATAAAACAATTAAATTACCCAGGATCCTTTTTTTTAAATACTCAAATAGTTTGTACTTAAAGACTAAATCGCAAAAAAAAACTCACATATAAATCGCAATATCCCACCGCTCAGCCATCAGTGTAATAATATGGACTCTCTGTGTTAATTCTGCTGCCACCAGTGGACAGACGGGTCCACACCGTTTATAATTAAATAAAATAATAATAAAAACCTGCGGAAACGAAGGCTCGTGGAATTTTGGTCAAGGGATGCCGATAGAACTTACTTCCGTTTAAAAATATAACTGTATTTACATATTAAGAAAATGATAAATCCTTAAACATAATCTTAAAACTACTGACATGCTATTAACACGATGACCCTAGTCATCGTGCCTAAAACTGTCGCGCTCGAGCTACGGCGTTCGCTCGACTATCTTTTTTGATCCTTGGCTACCCTCTATATATATAAGATACAATAATCTAACTTCGGTTCAAAGTCACATTAATACCGGACAATGCATCAAGTTTTGTCAATAAACAACACGAATTTTGAAAACAAATTGCTAATCTAAAATTGTAAATAAGGGAAACAAACCATGACATTACTAAAACTGATAACGCGCATCTTGATACATTCTCTCATAGATAACAACAAAACTTAAATTAGAAAATGAATCCCCGATTCATTACATACGCAAGGAATTATATTTCTCTGCTATTGGCATTTTAACGTTTGTATTTGCGTATATTACAGCAATATGTCTCATTTGAAACGAATTTGTATCAATATCTGAACCAATTTTATGGTGATCTACAACCTTTTATTGAAATACGCAAGGAAATATATGTCTCTGCTATTGGCATTTTAACGCATGTATTTGCGTATATTACAGCAATATGTCTCATTTGACATGAATTTGTATCAATATCTGAACCAATTTTATGGAGATCTACAACATTTTAGTGAAATACGCAAGGATATATGTTTCTCTGCTATTGGTATTTTTTTTATAACCCATTTTTATTTACAATCTATCTTAATAACTAACATTCAGTAAAACTTATATTAAGATGTACAAAAAATACATTGGCATGTAGAGGGTGCTATCCTGTGATAGTCCTCTTCTTATTCTAGATTAAGTGCTAATTGTTTCAATGTTGGTGATTATTTCTAGTCACCTTGTCGGGAATTTGCTAACTGGCTTCTTTTCTGTCGACTCTGCATGACAGGTCCGGAATTTGCTAGGTGGCTTTTTTTTTCTGTTGACTCTGCATAACAGGTATGATGACACTAAAAACATTGAAATTGTTAGTTTTTTATTAGGTAGGTCAAGTATGTTATCACGTTTTAAGCGTTTTTTTATCTTCACTGTCAGCAAATTACTTGCTAAAGTATTTGGATGCGCACGTAATCTGCTATGATATTTCTCACTGCAGTTTTTAATTTCTTCTTTCACTGTCACTACGAAGAGATCGCGGTGAATTATGGCGTTAATGACGAACCATGGTGCATTAAGGACATAGCGGAGCACTTTGGACCGAAATCTCTGCAGGATTTCAATGTTAGAGTTACTGGCGGTACCCAATAGTTGGATTCCGTACGTACAGACTGGTTTGAGGATAGTCTTGTAAAGAAGAATTTTGTTTTCAGTAGAGAGTTGAGATTTGCGGCCTATTAGCCAGTACATGCGACTGAATTTCAGGCCAAGTTGTTTTCTTTTGGTCCAAATGTGTTTTTTTCCATGTTAAACGACGATCTAAGTGCATGCCTAGATATTTCGCTTCTTCTGTCTGTGGGAGGGGCTTGCCATACAGTGTCACAGGAGGACAGGTTTCTTTTCTCATCGTAAATATGACATGGGTAGATTTGGTTTCATTTGCCATTATTCTCCATTTCGTTAACCATAGTTGAATTTTGTTCAGATGTGCCTGAAGATATCGTGTGGCCACGTTGTGATCTTCGTGAGAGGCAAGTATTGTTGTATCATCGGCGAATGTTGCGATGAATGTTGTTTCAGATGTTGGCAGGTCGGTTGTGTATAGGAGATATAGTGTGGGTCCTAGTACACTACCTTGTGGGACACTGGATTCTATTGGGTAGAGTCTTGTTTGTTCATCTTCATATTTTATATAGAAATATCTGTTGGAAAGGTATGATTTGAGGATTTGGTAGTAATTATGTGGTAGGATTCTTTTAATTTTAAACAATAGCCCGGTGTGCCAGACTTTATCGAAAGCTTGACTTATATCTAAGAAGGCAGCCGAGCAGTATTTTTTCTCTTCTAGATTTTTGCGTATTTCGTTCACGACTCTGTGGATTTGTTCAATCGTTGCGTGTTGCGTACGAAATCCGAATTGGTGGTTTGGAATTATGTATTTTTCTTCTAGAACTGGCTTTAGGCGCTTAAGCAATAACTTTTCGAAAAGTTTGGAGATTATAGGAGGGAGACTGATGGGACTGTAGGAGCTTACTTCTTGTGGTGGTTTTCCTGGCTTGGGTATAAAGATAATTTGGGCTACTTTCCACTGAGAGGGAAAGTATTCTAATCTAAGAACTGAGTTACAGATCATTGTTATCAGCTTGATTCCTTTAGAAGAAAGTTCTTGCAGAATCCTTCCTGTTATTAGGTAATATCCTGAAGCTTTTTTGGGGTCAAGATTTGTTATAGCGTTTTTTATTTCACTAGTTTTTAATTTGACTTTAGGCAAGCAGAGTTGTAGGGGGTCTTTAGGTACTGCAGGATTTCTTGTTCTTCTTCTACTGAAATTTCACTAGGAAAGGGTTGGAATACTGATGTTAAATGTTGCGCAAATGTGTTCGCTTTTGACTGATCGGTTCTGGCCCAGCTACCATTTGCTAGGAGTAAGGGTGGATTTCACTGTTCCGGTTGTTTGAGCTTTTTTGTTGCTCGCCAGAGGGAATAGTCTGTGGATGCTGACGGAGTGAGATTTTCTAAGTATTCTTCGACAGATTTATGTCGCAGGTTGCTTAGTAACTTTTTGACTGCTTTTTTTGCCTGGTTAAGTTTTGTTTTGTCCTGTGGTGATCTTGTCATTTGCCATTGTTTGCGTAGCTTCCGTTTTTCAGCGACGATGTACCTAACAATTTTTGGACAATTTTCTCGTTTTTGATTGGCGTTTTGTACCGGTGTTGCGCCCCATGCTGATTCTTCTATTGCGTCATTTAGGAATTCTATGACTTTGTCTATTTCGTGTTCGGTTTTGAGTGAAATTTCGAGCAAAAGCTTGTTGTCCAGCAGATTTTTGAATGTTCGCCATTCTTTTTTTACTAATGAGTGATGGAGGTTTTTGTTTTATTTTTATTTGCCTATTTACAGTAATTATGACTGGATAGTGGTCCGATGATAGATCTAAGCAACTTTCGGCATTTAGATAATGTGATGACACGCCTTTTACTACACAAAAGTCTATGAGATCCGGAACTTTTCTTCTGTCGCTAGGCCAGTATGTAGGTTGGCCAGTAGATAAATGATGTAGATTTTTCTCTTGCATTGCTTGGTAGAGTTGTCTACCTTTAGGGGTGGTCAGTTGTGAACCCCAGTAGGGATGTTTCGCATTGTAGTCACCTCCAGCTATAAATCTAGACCCCAGAGTGTTATAAAAGTCTTTAAATTGTGCTTTGTTAATTGTGTGTCTAGGTGGACAGTAGACAGCTGAGATAGTTAGAGGTCCTGTTGTCTCTTCGTTAATTACAATGCTAGTAGCTTGGAGGTGTTCGTGCAGGTATTTATTTAGTACATGGTGCTTAATTTGTTGTCGGATGATTACGGCAGTGCCTCCATGGGCAGTACCATCTGGGTGTTTGGTATTGTATATTGAGTATCCTGGTATTTTCAGATACGTCTTATTTGTAAAGTGAGTTTCGGAAATGAGCATCACATCTATGTTGTGTTCTGCTATAAATATTTTTACTTCTTGGCTGTGTTGTCCAAGACCACTGGCGTTCCAGAGAGCGAGTTTTACGAGCTGGGGCATTATTTCATTTTAGCCACAAGGGTAGTGAGGAGATTTAGCATGGTGTCCATGCGCTCCATCAGTTTGATCATCATAGCTTCTAGTTTACTATTTTTCTGTTTGTCGGAAGCATGATTTAAATTTTGTTGTATGTTATGTTCTTCTTGTGTCTGTTGGACATTAGCTCTTGTCTTTTGGGCGTATGATATGCCTGGTTGTGTTGGACTTCCGGTCATGTTATGGTTGACTGTATTCTGTTTTTGTCTAAGGGGTGCGAAATTACGTGACTGTATTTCTTTAAAGACACTGCAGCCTTTGTAGTTCGCTGGATGGTTTCCTCCACAGTTGGTGCAGGTTGCGGCAGTACTTTTATCTTGTTTGGGGCAGTCTCTATTTGATTTTCGAGTGCATAAGTTATTTAGTGTCGTAAATTTCTTTATTATTGTCCTTTTGTTGCAACTCAATAAAGAACATAGGTAGAGGGGCTTTTGTTATTTTATGCTTAATGTTCCATATATGTAATGCATTATGTCCATATGGGTGTATTTCTTTCTTTAATTCTTCGATGTCAACAGTGTGGTGAAGATCACGTAGTACATCTTTGAATTTTCTTTCCGATTTTGATTGAAATGAATGGAATTCTGTTTTCTTTTCTTCTAGTTCTTTCGTTATGACGCGATAAAATCTAGGCTCGGTCAGTTGGATTTTTGCTTGCGAACTTCCAATAAGCTTAATTACGTAATTGTTTTTTGCGTGGAGGTTCAAGAGGTCAGTCAGAGGCTTTATGTTTCCTATACCGTGTACGAAAATTGGTGGAGGTTTAATAATTTCAGGACTAATATCTTCTACAATTAATTCTTCTACATTTAGTTTTTCGAATTTATTTGAGGTTTCTGGTCCATTGAGCCAGTAGTCTGTTGGGGTTTTCTGTCTTATGTTTCTATTTTCTTCCGGGCTGGATCTTTTGCTCTTTCTGGAATTGATAACGGTCCAGCTGTCTCCAGTTTTATCTAGTACTGCAGGTTCCGAGATCGACTGGGTGTTTAAGGTCGAAGCGATTTCTTGTTCATTTAGACTTCCTGTAGGGGTTGCTATTTGCTCTCGTGATGGGGGTGTTGGTGGTTCTATGTAAGAATCGAAGTTTGATAGTTTCCTAGTAAAAATGGGAGATCTTACTATTTTTGCACTTTTTGAGAAGGCGGGCGATCCTTCGGTATCCATTATGCTGGTCGTTTGTTGGAGTGCGTGAGATGTTGAAGCCTGTGCGTAGAGTTGAGTGGCCGACTTCGCTCGTGCGTGCTCGGTGGATGGCAAAGGAGGCGTTGGTGGGATAAATCCTAAGTTCTTTAATTCAGCTGGTATAGCTTTCTGCCCTGATGGTGGAATTATTGAATATTTTCCGTCGGTTCTTTGTATAATTTTAGCAACTGTTTTTGGGTCACCTTTCATGGTGACCCAGTAACGTATATAAAATAAAACTATTACACTCGCGATTTAAATTTTGCTGCGTTTGCATAATTAAATAATACAAAAATTGAGGTATGTGTAAATAGCTATTTGCAATGTAAGCTATACTACACGCATGAGCGAGGAACCGCACATCTAGCCCGTACAAGTGTGCGCGTCAGACTGATATAGGAAATATATTTCTCTGATATTGGCATTTTAACGCTTGTATTAGCGTATATTTCATCAATATGTCTCATTTGAAACGAATTTGTATCAATATCTGAACAAATTTAATGGAGGTCTACAACATGATAGTGAAATACGCAAGGAAATATATTTCTCTGCTATTGGAATTTTGACGCTTGTATTTGCGTATATTACAGCAATATGTCTCATTTGAAACGAATTTTTATCAATATCTGAACAAATTTTATGAAGGTCTCAACATTTTAGTGTAATACGCGAGGAAATATATTTCTCTGCTATTGGCATTTTAACGCTTGTATTTGCGTATATTACAGCAATATGTCTCTTTTGAAACGAATTTGTATCAATATCTGAACATATTTAATGGAGGTCTACAACATTTTAGTGAAATACGCCAGGAAATATATTTCTCTGCTATTGGCATTTACCGTTTGTATTTGCGTATATTACAGCAATATGTCTCATTTGAAACGAATTTGTATCAATATCTGAACAAATTTTATGGAGGTCTACTACATTTTAGTGAAATACGCAAAGAAATATATTTCTCTGCTATTGGCATTTTGACGCTTGTATTTGCGTATATAACAGCAATATGTTTCATTTGAAACGAACCTGTATCACTATCTGAAAAAATTTTATGGAGTTCTCAACATGTTAGTGAAATACGCAAGGAAATATATTTCTCTGCTATTGGCCTTTTAACGCTTGTATTTGCGTAAAATACAGTAACATGTCTCATTTGAAACGAATTTGTATCAATATCTGAACATATTTAATGGAGGTCTACAATAATTTAGTGAAATACGAAAGGAAATATATTACTCTGCTATTGGCATTTTGACGCTTGTATTTGCGTATATTACAGCAATATGTCTCATTTGAGACGAATTTTTATCAATATCTGAACAAATTTTATGGAGGTCTACAACATTTTAGTGAAATACGCAAGGAAATATATTTCTCTGCTATTCGCATTTAGCGTTTGTATTTGCGTATATTACAGCAATTTGTCTCATTTGAAACGAATTTGTATCAATATCTGAACATATTTAATGAAGGTCTCCAACATTTTAGTGAAATGCGCAAGGAAATATATTTCTCTGCTATTGGCATTTTAACGCTTGTATTTGCGTATATTACAGCAATATGTCTCATTTGAAACGAATTTGAATCAATATTTGAACATATTTAATGTAGGTCTACAACATTTTAGTGAAATACGCAAGGAATTATATTTCTCTGCTATTGGCATTTCAACGTTTGTATTTGCGTATATTACAGCAATATGTCTCATTTGAAACGAATTTGTATCAATATCCGAACAAATTTTATGGAGATTTAAAACATTTTAGTGAAATACGCAAGGAAATATATTTCTCTGCTATTCGCATTTAGCGTTTGTATTTGCGTATATTACAGCAATTTGTCTCATTTGAAACGAATTTGTATCAATATCTGAACATATTTAATGGAGGTCTACAACATTTTAGTGAAGTACGCAAGGATATATATTTCTCTGCTATTGGCATTTTGACGCTTGTATTTGCGTATATTACAGCAATATGTCTCATTTGTGAATTTTTAACAATATCTGAACATATTTTATGGAGGTCTACAACATTTTAGTGAAATACGCAAGGAAATATATTTCTCTGCTATTGGCATTTTAACGCTAGAATTAGCGTATATTACATCAATATGTCTCATTTGAAACGAATTTGTATCAATATCTTAACATATTTAATGGAGTTCTACAACGTTTTAGAGAAATACGCAAGGAAATAAATTTCTCTGCTATTGGCATTTTAACATTTGTATTTGCGTATTTACAGTAACATGTCTCATTTCAAACGAATTTGTAACAATATCTTAACAAATTTTATGGAGGTCTACAATATATTAGTGAAATACGCAAGGAAATATATTTCTCTGCTATTGGCATTTAGCGTTTGTATTTGCGTATATTACAGCAATATATCTCATTTGAAACGAATTTGTATCAATATCTGAACATATTTAATGGAGGTCTACAACATTTTAGTGAAATACGCAAGGAAATAAATTTCTCTGCTATTGGCATTTTAACGCTTGTATTTGCGTATATTACAGCAATATGTCTCATTTGAAACGAATTTGTATCAATATCTGAACATATTTAATGGAGGTCTACAACATATTAGTGAAATACGCAAGGAAATATATTTCTCTGCTTTTGGCATTGTACCGCTTGTATTAGCGTATATTACATCAATATATATCTGAACATATTTAATGGAGGTCTACAACATTTTATACGCATGGAAATATATATCTCTGCTATTGGCATTTTAACGCTTGTATTTGCGTACATTACAGCAATATGTCCAATTTGAAACGAATTTGTATCAATATATGAACATATTTAATGGAGGTCTACAACAATTTTTTGAAATACGCAAGGAATTATATTTCTCTGATATTGGCATTTTAACGTTTGTATTTGCGTATATTACAGCAATATGTCTCATTTGAAACGAATTTGTATCAATATCTGAACATATTTAATGGAGGTCTACAACATTTTAGTGAAATACGCAAGGAAATATATTTCTCTGCTATTGGCATTTTAACGCTTGTATAGCCTTAATTACATCAATATGTCGCATTTGAAACGAATTTGTATCAATATCTGAACATATTTAATGGAGGTCGACAACATTTTAGTGAAGTACGCAAGGAGATATATTTCTCTGCTATTTGCATTTTAACATTTGTATTTGCGTATTTACAGTAACATGTCTCATTTGAAACGAATTTGTAACAATATCTGAACAAATTTTATGGAGGTCTACAACATTTTAGTGAAATACGCAAGGAAATATATATTTCTGCTATTGGCATTTTGACGCTTGTTTTTGCGTATAATACAGATATATGTCTCATTTGAAACGAATTTGTATCAATATCTGAACAAATTTTATGGAGGTCTCAACATTTTATTGTAATACGCGAGGAAATATAATTCTCTGCTATTGGCATATTTACGCTTGTTTTTGCGTATATTACAGCAATATGTCTCATTTGAAACGGATTTCTATTAATATCTGAACATATTTAATGGAGGTCTACAACATTTTTGTAAAATACGTAAGGAAATATAATTCTTTGCTATTGGCATTTAAAAGCTTGTATTACCGTTTATTACATCAATTTGTCTCATTGGAAACGAATTTGTATCAATATCTTAACATATTTAATGGAGGTCTACAACATTTTAGTGAAATACGCAAGGAAATATATTTCTCTGCTATTGGCATTTTGACGCTTGTATTTGCGTATATTACAGCAATAAGTCTCATGTGAGACGAATTTTTATCAATATCTGAACATATTTAATGGAGGTCTACAACATTTTAGTGAAATACGCAAGGAAATATATTTCTCTACTTTTGGCATTTTAACGCTTGTATTAGCGTATATTCCATCAATATTTCTCATTTGAAACGAATTTGTATCAATATCTGAACAAATTTAATGGAGGTCTACAACATTTTAGTGAAATACGCAAGGAAATTAATTTCTCTGCTATTGGCATTTTAACGCTTGTATTAGCGTATATTACATCAATATGTCTCATTTGAAACGAATTTGTATCAATATCTGAACATATATAATGGAGGTCTACAACATTTTAGTGAAATACGCAAGGAAATCTATTTCTCTGCTATTGGCATTTTGACGCTCGTATTTGCGTATGTTACAGTAATATGTCTCATTTGAGACGAATTTTTATCAATATCTGAACATATTTTATGGAGGTCTACAACATTTTAGTGAAATACGCAAGGAAATATATTTGTCTGCTATTGGCATTTTAACGCTTGTATTAGCGTATGTTACATCAATATGTCTCATTTGAAACGAATTTGTATCCATATCTGAACATATTTAATGGAGGTCTACAGCATTTTAGTGAAATACGCAAGGAAATATATTTCTCTGCTATTGGCATTTTCACGCTTGTATTTGCGTATATTACAGCAATATGTCTCATTTGAAACGAATTTGTATCAATATCTGAACAAATTTTATGGAGGTCTACAACATTTTTGTGAAATACGCAAGGAAATATATATCTCTGCTATTGGCATTTTGACGCTTGTATTTGCGTATATTACAGCTATATGTCTCATTTGAAACGAATTTGTATCAATATCTGAACATATTTATTGAGGTCTACAACATTTTATACGCAAGGAAATATATTTCTCTGCTTTTGGATTTTTCACGCTTGTATTCTCGTATATTACAGCAATATGTCGCATTTGAAACGAATTTGTATCAATATCTGAACATATTTAATGGAGGTCTACAACATTTTAGTGAAATATGCAAGGAAATATATTTCTCTGCTATTGGCATTTTAACGCTTGTATTAGCGTATATTACATTAATATGTCTCATTTGAATCGAATTTGTATCAATATCTGAACATATTTAGTGGAAGTCTACATCATTTTCGTGAAATACGCAAGGAAATATATTTCTTTGCTATTGGCATTTAATGCTTGTATTAGCGTCTATTACTTCAATATGTCTCATTTGAAACGAATTTGTATCAATATCTGAACAAATTTTATGGAGATCTGCAACATTTTAGTGAAATACGCAAGGAAATATATTTCTCTGCTATTGGCATTTTCACGCTTGTATTTGCGTATATTACAGCAATATGTCTCATTTGAAACGAATTTGTATCAATATCTGCACATATTTAATGGAGGTCTACAACAATTTAGTGAAATACGCAAGGAAATATATTTCTTTGCTATTGGCAATCTAAAGCTTGTATAAGCATTTATTACATCAATATGTCTCATTTGAAACGAATTTGTATCAAAATCTGAACATGTTTAATGGAGGTCTACAACATTTTAGTGAAATAAGCAAGGAATTATATTTCTCAGCTATTGGCATTTTAACGTTTGTTTTTGCGTATATTACAGCAATATGTCTCATTCGAAACGAATTTGTATCAATATCCGAACATAATTATTGAGGTCTACAACATTTTAGTGAAATACGCAAGGAAATTTATTTCTCTACTATTGGAATTTAACGATTGTTTTTGCGTATATTACAGCAATATATCTCATTTGAAACATATTTGTATCAATATCTGAACATATTTAATGGAGGTCTACAACATTTTAGTGAAATACGCAAGGAAATATATTTCTCTGCTATTGGCCTTTTCACGTTTGTATTTGCGTTACAGCAATAAGTTGTGACGAAAGAGTACGAATGCCAGGACATGAGGCCGGTCCCGCCATCTGTGGACACCCACTGGATTCCGAAGCCAAGAGTGACGGGGTGGTGGGACCGCAAAAACCGACTTAAGCCAGTTATGTTTTGGCCTCCGGTTGGAGCAGTGATTTTTTCTTGGAAAAAAGTGTGATCTCCAGGTCGCGGTTTTGTTCGAGGGTTCTGACTTTCATTCGTTTTTCCGGCGATATCTTCACCCACGGAGGGCATCGACCGACCCATCGATCGAACGCGGGCGTACCGACGACCAACGTCCCCGGTCCTCAGCATAGTTTCTTGGAATACGTGTTCCTGACGCCTGCACGTGGTTTCCTTAGACCCGCCACCAGGGCTGCCCTGAGAAATTAAAGGTTGTATCGTTCTGTTCTTTCCATTCCTCTAGGGGACATCTCGCCACTGAGTTTTAGTTTCTTTATTTTGGGGTTTCGTATCGTACAATCCCCGTATTTATTTGTTATTGCCGGTGCTATTGATTAATTATTTCTCCTTGTTTACTTATTTATTGTTAGTACTATTTATTATTTATTCCCCCCCCCCCCATTATTTAGTTATTTATTGTTGTTATTGCTGATTATTTATTCCCCATTATTTAGTTATTTATTGTTAAGCTTTCGTAAGTATTTATGATTATTAGTACTATTTATTTACTTGCCGTTATTTATTTGTGCCTCGTTAAGCCTGCGGGTTCCCGGCTTCTAGGTTTCTCTTCACGCGAGCCGTGATTATTAGTCGTTATTTTAGCCTAAAAGTAGGGTTACCGTAAATTGCTCGACATAAGGCCGAGCTTGCTTGTATTCCTTCAGCCAAATTAATCTGGATACCTACCCTGATATACTATATCTTTATATTATCTTTGTGCTTCAATTTTCACCAAGATTCACCAAGATCTATAAATCGTAAAATCGATACGGCCACGAACATCGCTAATAACCGTTTGTCTTTATGCGCAGAGCCATCTAACCTTCCTTTGTAGGACCGCTGCTGGGGCATGCAAGAGACCGGAAGTCCCTTGCTTGGCGCGCGATTCAATTCGTAAAGCTCCACAGTGACACCACCAGGACCTACGGGAATGCAAGGGGACACTTACGTGACTATTATTAATTTTTTTTACTTTGTTCTTTAAACCTATTTGGCCTGTTAAATTCTTGTGATATTTTTTTATTTCTGTCTCATATAAACGTTCTTTATTTGTGTTATTAGTGGTACAATTCACGGGTTAAGTACTATACTGTATTTGTTATTTAATCCAATATAACAGTGAGATACACACTCGGAGGTTTATTTGTTCCTACGCGGCCTTCCTCACACCTACGCCGATTCCGTCTGCCCATCCATCCTCGGCTTTCCCCTTACCCCGACCACTCCTGAGCCAGTGGGCCAAGCCCCAATTTTGACGGTGACAGTATCAATATCTGAACAAATTTTATGGAGATCTTAGTGAAATACGCAAGGAAATATATTTCTCTGCTATTGGTATTTTGACGCTTGTATTTGCGTATATTACAGCAATATGTCTCATTTGAAACGAATTTGTATCATTATCTGAACAAATGTTATGGAGGTCTACAACATTTTAGTGAAATACGCAAGGAAATATATTTCTCTGCTATTGGCATTTTAAAGCTTGTAGTAGCGTATATTACAGCAATATGTCTCATTTGAAACGAATTTGAATCAATATTTGAACATATTTAATGTAGGTCTACAACATTTTAGTGAAATACGCAAGGAATTGTATTTCTCTGCTATGGGCATTTTAACGTTTGTATTGGCGTATATTACAGCAATTTGTCACATTTGAAACGAATTTGTATCAATATCCGAACAAGTTTTAAGGAGATCTACAACATTTTAGTGAAATACGCAAGGAAATATATTTCTCTGCTATTGGCATTTTGACGCTTGTATTTGCGTATATTACAGCTATATGTCTCATTTGAAACGAATTTTTATCAATATCTGAACAAATTTTATGGAGGTCTCAACATTTTAGTGTAATACGCGAGGAAATATATTTCTCTGAAATTGGCAATTTAAGGCTTGTTTTTGCGTATATTGCAGCAATATGTCTCATTTGAAACGAATTTGTATCAATATCTGAACATATTTAATGGAGGTCTACAATGATTGAGTGAAATACGCAAGGAAATGTATTTCTCTGCTATTGGCTTTTTAACGCTTGTATTTGCGTATATTACAGTAACATGTCTCATTTGAAACGAATTTGTATCAATATCTGAACAAATTTTATGGAGGTCTACAACATTTTAGTGAAATACGCAAGGAAATATATTTCTCTGCTATTGGCATTTTAACGCTTGTATTTGCGTATATTACAGCAATATGTCTCATTTGAAACGAATTTGTATCAATATCTGAACATATTTAATGGAGGTCTACAACATTTTAGTGAAATACGTGTAATAATATGGACTATCAGTGTTAATTCTGCTGCCACTAGTGGACAGACGGGTCCACACCGTTTATAGTTAAATAAAATAATAATAAAAACCTGCCGAAACGAAGGCTTGTGGAATCTTGGTCAAGGGATGCCGATAGAACTTACTTTCGTTTAAAAATATAACTGTATTTACATATTAAGAAAATGATAAATCCTTAAACATAATCTTAAAACTACTTACATGCTATTAACACGATGACCCTAGTCATCGTGCCTAAAACTGTCGCGCTCGAGCTACGGCGTTCGCTCGACTATCTTTTTTGAACCTTCGCTACCCTCTATATATATATGATACAATAATCTAACTTCGGTTCAAAGTCACCGTAATACCGGACAATGCATCAAGTTTTGTCAATAAACAACACGAATTTTGAAAAAAAATTGCTCATAAAATTGTAAATAAGGGAAACAAACCATGACTTTACTAAAACTGATATCGCGCATCTTGATACATTCTCTCATAGATAACAACAAAACTTAAATTAGAAAATGAATCCTGATTCATTACAATACTCCCACGTTTTTAAAAGTGCTAGTATACCAACACCTTTTACCTACATTCTCATATATATCCGGACTTAATAAAAAGGACGCATACTAATAAAAGTGAAAGAAATAACAAGCAACCTTAACTATAATAATAATAACAGCAACATTAAAGCGAAAATACAAAAATAATTAAATCTTACAGTCTCTATGGTACACGAACTGAAACGCTTCATTGTCAAACACTTAAAAGTTCAACTGATTGTTGGACAAATTTTAACTGGAATATTTTTTCACCAATGTCCCGGCCGAAAATATTCCGCGAGTAACAACTTCTGTTGCTTCAATTATAACATCGTGGCGTTTGGACTGGTTCATGCCCCATTCTTGTACTCCAATGCATAGTGCTTCGGATCTAGCGGGTATATAAATTTTTTGCGATAATCGGACTACGGTGCGGTCAACACCTTCATCCAATGGCTGAATCAAAATTGACCGTAATGAATCAACGGTGCATCGGTCGTTTCCAGCTGTCCCCAAATACTTCTGCTGGCAATGGTGAACTACCCGACTTTCCTTTGATCGCGAACGTAGTTGTGCGTGTTTGAGTGTTGGTGTACCGTTACTGCTAATCTAAACAAAATCCACATACTCCCACATACTCCCACAAATCAACCGTTCTTTACAAAAATTAATTATCATATTCTAAATCCTATTCTCTATTTTTTCCTAGAATAATATAATATTTAACACAAGAAAACAAATAAAGTAACATACTAACTAATATACGGTTGTGCCAACAACAATTCCATTTAAATTTAAGTCGATAGACATTCGTAGTAATTTGTCTTCTTTATTAAAATAAATTTATTTTTATCTCATGAACATAATTTCTCTCAAAAATTCATTAAAGCCATACTGAACATTGCAGCAGACCAACCTCAACTTCTATACTATTAAATTTATCTCCAATTTTCTCTCTTATTTCACATAATTCTCAACAACGTAACACTTCATCGCAGTGTCTTTCTCAATAACTTCATCGAAGTTTTTATTAAACTGTTTAACATCACAGTAATTCTATAACTTACTATTTAACTCTCTTTTTTATATCTTCGAAGTAATTCTTTAAATGAGATATCACATCTATAACACACAACGTTATAGTTTTTCTCTCTCTAAACCCAGTCGTCGCAAATCTATTAATTTGAACAGCTACTCTCGAATTATAAATACTACAAATTACAAAAACTACTGGTTTCATCCAAATCAAACCTTGCTAGCACAACAAAACAATTAAAGAGACAATAACTTAACAACCATTATTATCACAACTCATAAATTTAATGCAAAATCTTAACTTTAACCCATTACTTAATTCGGAAGTAAATTCTACCTGCGCTCACTAGTGGGGGCTTGAAAATGTCCACTATATATATGACATAAAATAAACTAAATATAAACATGAACGAAAATTCCAAACTGATTCTTCCAAATACAATTAGTGCCTCATGATAATTCAATTTCATTATATCTACGTTCATAAGAAATGCGTTATTGAAAAGTTGCTGTTTTACTTTGGCAACTTATACTAATATTTTCATTTACTTAATCATGAAAAAAAAAAAATCAAATGGAAACCAAACATAAATCCGCTGAATTTAAAATTCAGACAATCATTCAACATAATTTAAATCAGATCAATAAAATAAAACAATTAAATTACCCAGGATCCTTTTTTTTAAATACTCAAATAGTTTGTACTTAAAGACTAAATCGCAAAAAAAACTCACATATAAATCGCAATATCCCACCGCTCAGCCATCAGTATAATAATATGGACTCTCTGTGTTAATTCTGCTGCCACCAGTGGACAGACGGGTCCACACCGTTTATAATTAAATAAAATAATAATAAAAACCTGCCGAAACGAAGGCTCGTGGAATTTTGGTCAAGGGATGCCGATAGAACTTACTTCTGTTTAAAAATATAACTGTATTTACATATTAAGAAAATGATAAATCCTTAAACATAATCTTAAAACTACTGACATGCTATTAACACGATGACCCTAGTCATCGTGCCTAAAACTGTCGCGCTCGAGCTACGGCGTTCGCTCGACTATCTTTTTTGAACCTTGGCTACCCTCTATATATATAAGATACAATAATCTAACTTCGGTTCAAAGTCACATTAATACCGGACAATGCATCAAGTTTTGTCAATAAACAACACGAATTTTGAAAACAAATTGCTAATCTAAAATTGTAAATAAGGGAAACAAACCATGACATTACTAAAACTGGTAACGCGCATCTTGATACATTCTCTCATAGATAACAACAAAACTTAAATTAGAAAATGAATCCCCGATTCATTACATACGCAAGGAATTATATTTCTCTGCTATTGGCATTTTAACGTTTGTATTTGCGTATATTACAGCAATATGTCTCATTTGAAACGAATTTGTATCAATATCTGAACCAATTTTATGGTGATCTACAACCTTTTATTGAAATACGCAAGGAAATATATGTCTCTGCTATTGGCATTTTAACGCATGTATTTGCGTATATTACAGCAATATGTCTCATTTGACATGAATTTGTATCAATATCTGAACCAATTTTATGGAGATCTACAACATTTTAGTGAAATACGCAAGGATATATGTTTCTCTGCTATTGGTATTTTTTTTATAACCCATTTTTATTTACAATCTATCTTAATAACTAACATTCAGTAAAACTTATATTAAGATGTTCAAAAAATACTTTGGCATGTAGAGGGTGCTATCCTGTGATAGTCCTCTTCTTATTCTAGATTAAGTGCTAATTGTTTCAATGTTGGTGATTATTTCTAGTCACCTTGTCGGGAATTTGCTAACTGGCTTCTTTTCTGTCGACTCTGCATGACAGGTCCGGAATTTGCTAGGTGGCTTTTTTTTTCTGTTGACTCTGCATAACAGGTATGATGACACTAAAAACATTGAAATTGTTAGTTTTTTATTAGGTAGGTCAAGTATGTTATCACGTTTTAAGCGTTTTTTTATCTTCACTGTCAGCAAATTACTTGCTAAAGTATTTGGATGCGCACGTAATCTGCTATGATATTTCTCACTGCAGTTTTTAATTTCTTCTTTCACTGTCACTACGAAGAGATCGCGGTGAATTATGGCGTTAATGACGAACCATGGTGCATTAAGGACATAGCGGAGCACTTTGGACCGAAATCTCTGCAGGATTTCAATGTTAGAGTTACTGGCGGTACCCAATAGTTGGATTCCGTACGTACAGACTGGTTTGAGGATAGTCTTGTAAAGAAGAATTTTGTTTTCAGTAGAGAGTTGAGATTTGCGGCCTATTAGCCAGTACATGCGACTGAATTTCAGGCCAAGTTGTTTTCTTTTGGTCCAAATGTGTTTTTTTCCATGTTAAACGACGATCTAAGTGCATGCCTAGATATTTCGCTTCTTCTGTCTGTGGGAGGGGCTTGCCATACAGTGTCACAGGAGGACAGGTTTCTTTTCTCATCGTAAATATGACATGGGTAGATTTGGTTTCATTTGCCATTATTCTCCATTTCGTTAACCATAGTTGAATTTTGTTCAGATGTGCCTGAAGATATCGTGTGGCCACGTTGTGATCTTCGTGAGAGGCAAGTATTGTTGTATCATCGGCGAATGTTGCGATGAATGTTGTTTCAGATGTTGGCAGGTCGGTTGTGTATAGGAGATATAGTGTGGGTCCTAGTACACTACCTTGTGGGACACTGGATTCTATTGGGTAGAGTCTTGTTTGTTCATCTTCATATTTTATATAGAAATATCTGTTGGAAAGGTATGATTTGAGGATTTGGTAGTAATTATGTGGTAGGATTCTTTTAATTTTAAACAATAGCCCGGTGTGCCAGACTTTATCGAAAGCTTGACTTATATCTAAGAAGGCAGCCGAGCAGTATTTTTTCTCTTCTAGATTTTTGCGTATTTCGTTCACGACTCTGTGGATTTGTTCAATCGTTGCGTGTTGCTTACGAAATCCGAATTGGTGGTTTGGAATTATGTATTTTTCTTCTAGAACTGGCTTTAGGCGCTTAAGCAATAACTTTTCGAAAAGTTTGGAGATTATAGGAGGGAGACTGATGGGACTGTAGGAGCTTACTTCTTGTGGTGGTTTTCCTGGCTTGGGTATAAAGATAATTTGGGCTACTTTCCACTGAGAGGGAAAGTATTCTAATCTAAGAACTGAGTTACAGATCATTGTTATCAGCTTGATTCCTTTAGAAGAAAGTTCTTGCAGAATCCTTCCTGTTATTAGGTAATATCCTGAAGCTTTTTTGGGGTCAAGATTTGTTATAGCGTTTTTTATTTCACTAGTTTTTAATTTGACTTTAGGCAAGCAGAGTTGTAGGGGGTCTTTAGGTACTGCAGGATTTCTTGTTCTTCTTCTACTGAAATTTCACTAGGAAAGGGTTGGAATACTGATGTTAAATGTTGCGCAAATGTGTTCGCTTTTGACTGATCGGTTCTGGCCCAGCTACCATTTGCTAGGAGTAAGGGTGGATTTCACTGTTCCGGTTGTTTGAGCTTTTTTGTTGCTCGCCAGAGGGAATAGTCTGTGGATGCTGACGGAGTGAGATTTTCTAAGTATTCTTCGACAGATTTATGTCGCAGGTTGCTTAGTAACTTTTTGACTGCTTTTTTTGCCTGGTTAAGTTTTGTTTTGTCCTGTGGTGATCTTGTCATTTGCCATTGTTTGCGTAGCTTCCGTTTTTCAGCGACGATGTACCTAACGATTTTTGGACAATTTTCTCGTTTTTGATTGGCGTTTTGTACCGGTGTTGCGCCCCATGCTGATTCTTCTATTGCGTCATTTAGGAATTCTATGACTTTGTCTATTTCGTGTTCGGTTTTGAGTGAAATTTCGAGCAAAAGCTTGTTGTCCAGCAGATTTTTGAATGTTCGCCATTCTTTTTTTACTAATGAGTGATGGAGGTTTTTGTTTTATTTTTATTTGCCTATTTACAGTAATTATGACTGGATAGTGGTCCGATGATAGATCTAAGCAACTTTCGGCATTTAGATAATGTGATGACACGCCTTTTACTACACAAAAGTCTATGAGATCCGGAACTTTTCTTCTGTCGCTAGGCCAGTATGTAGGTTGGCCAGTAGATAAATGATGTAGATTTTTCTCTTGCATTGCTTGGTAGAGTTGTCTACCTTTAGGGGTGGTCAGTTGTGAACCCCAGTAGGGATGTTTCGCATTGTAGTCACCTCCAGCTATAAATCTAGACCCCAGAGTGTTATAAAAGTCTTTAAATTGTGCTTTGTTAATTGTGTGTCTAGGTGGACAGTAGACAGCTGAGATAGTTAGAGGTCCTGTTGTCTCTTCGTTAATTACAATGCTAGTAGCTTGGAGGTGTTCGTGCAGGTATTTATTTAGTACATGGTGCTTAATTTGTTGTCGGATGATTACGGCAGTGCCTCCATGGGCAGTACCATCTGGGTATTTGGTATTGTATATTGAGTATCCTGGTATTTTCAGATACGTCTTATTTGTAAAGTGAGTTTCGGAAATGAGCATCACATCTATGTTGTGTTCTGCTATAAATATTTTTACTTCTTGGCTGTGTTGTCCAAGACCACTGGCGTTCCAGAGAGCGAGTTTTACGAGCTGGGGCATTATTTCATTTTAGCCACAAGGGTAGTGAGGAGATTTAGCATGGTGTCCATGCGCTCCATCAGTTTGATCATCATAGCTTCTAGTTTACTATTTTTCTGTTTGTCGGAAGCATGATTTAAATTTTGTTGTATGTTATGTTCTTCTTGAGTCTGTTGGACATTAGCTCTTGTCTTTTGGGCGTATGATATGCCTGGTTGTGTTGGACTTCCGGTCATGTTATGGTTGACTGTATTCTGTTTTTGTCTAAGGGGTGCGAAATTACGTGACTGTATTTCTTTAAAGACACTGCAGCCTTTGTAGTTCGCTGGATGGTTTCCTCCACAGTTGGTGCAGGTTGCGGCAGTACTTTTATCTTGTTTGGGGCAGTCTCTATTTGATTTTCGAGTGCATAAGTTATTTAGTGTCGTAAATTTCTTTATTATTGTCCTTTTGTTGCAACTCAATAAAGAACATAGGTAGAGGGGCTTTTGTTATTTTATGCTTAATGTTCCATATATGTAATGCATTATGTCCATATGGGTGTATTTCTTTCTTTAATTCTTCGATGTCAACAGTGTGGTGAAGATCACGTAGTACATCTTTGAATTTTCTTTCCGATTTTGATTGAAATGAATGGAATTCTGTTTTCTTTTCTTCTAGTTCTTTCGTTATGACGCGATAAAATCTAGGCTCGGTCAGTTGGATTTTTGCTTGCGAACTTCCAATAAGCTTAATTACGTAATTGTTTTTTGCGTGGAGGTTCAAGAGGTCAGTCAGAGGCTTTATGTTTCCTATACCGTGTACGAAAATTGGTGGAGGTTTAATAATTTCAGGACTAATATCTTCTACAATTAATTCTTCTACATTTAGTTTTTCGAATTTATTTGAGGTTTCTGGTCCATTGAGCCAGTAGTCTGTTGGGGTTTTCTGTCTTATGTTTCTATTTTCTTCCGGGCTGGATCTTTTGCTCTTTCTGGAATTGATAACGGTCCAGCTGTCTCCAGTTTTATCTAGTACTGCAGGTTCCGAGATCGACTGGGTGTTTAAGGTCGAAGCGATTTCTTGTTCATTTAGACTTCCTGTAGGGGTTGCTATTTGCTCTCGTGATGGGGGTGTTGGTGGTTCTATGTAAGAATCGAAGTTTGATAGTTTCCTAGTAAAAATGGGAGATCTTACTATTTTTGCACTTTTTGAGAAGGCGGGCGATCCTTCGGTATCCATTATGCTGGTCGTTTGTTGGAGTGCGTGAGATGTTGAAGCCTGTGCGTAGAGTTGAGTGGCCGACTTCGCTCGTGCGTGCTCGGTGGATGGCAAAGGAGGCGTTGGTGGGATAAATCCTAAGTTCTTTAATTCAGCTGGTATAGCTTTCTGCCCTGATGGTGGAATTATTGAATATTTTCCGTCGGTTCTTTGTATAATTTTAGCAACTGTTTTTGGGTCACCTTTCATGGTGACCCAGTAACGTATATAAAATAAAACTATTACACTCGCGATTTAAATTTTGCTGCGTTTGCATAATTAAATAATACAAAAATTGAGGTATGTGTAAATAGCTATTTGCAATGTAAGCTATACTACTCGCATGAGCGAGGAACCGCACATCTAGCCCGTACAAGTGTGCGCGTCAGACTGATATAGGAAATATATTTCTCTGCTATTGGCATTTTAACGCTTGTATTAGCGTATATTTCATCAATATGTCTCATTTGAAACGAATTTGTATCAATATCTGAACAAATTTAATGGAGGTCTACAACATGATAGTGAAATACGCAAGGAAATATATTTCTCTGCTATTGGCATTTTGACGCTTGTATTTGCGTATATTACAGCAATATGTCTCATTTGAAACGAATTTTTATCAATATCTGAACAAATTTTATGGAGGTCTCAACATTTTAGTGTAATACGCGAGGAAATATATTTCTCTGCTATTGGCATTTTAACGCTTGTATTTGCAAATATTACAGCAATATGTCTCTTTTGAAACGAATTTGTATCAATATCTGAACATATTTAATGGAGGTCTACAACATTCTAGTGAAATACGCAAGGAAATATATTTCTCTGCTATTCGCATTTAGCGTTTGTATTTGCGTATATTACAGCAATTTGTCTCATTTGAAACGAATTTGTATCAATATCTGAACATATTTAATGAAGGTCTCCAACATTGTAGTGAAATGCGCAAGGAAATATATTTCTCTGCTATTGGCATTTTAACGCTTGTATTTGCGTATATTACAGCAATATGTCTCATTTGAAACGAATTTGAATCAATATTTGAACATATTTATTGTAGGTCTACAACATTTTAGTGAAATACGCAAGGAATTATATTTCTCTGCTATTGGCATTTCAACGTTTGTATTTGCGTATATTACAGCAATATGTCTCATTTGAAACGAATTTGTATCAATATCCGAACAAATTTTATGGAGATTTAAAACTTTTTAGTGAAATACGCAAGGAAATATATTTCTCTGCTATTGGCATTTTGACGCTTGTATTTCCGTATATTACAGCTATATGTCTCATTTGAAACGAATTTTTATCAATATCTGAACACATTTTATGGACGTCTCAACATTTTAGTGTAATACGCAAGGAAATATATTTCTCAAAATATA
The DNA here is from genome assembly GCA_944738965.1 of Nebria brevicollis. NCBI lineage: Eukaryota > Metazoa > Arthropoda > Insecta > Coleoptera > Carabidae > Nebria > Nebria brevicollis. The sequence continues at coordinate 6,225,792 of OX122905.1, forward strand.
TTTTTTTTGCGTATTTTACAGCAATATGTCTCATTCGAAACGAATTTGTATCAATATCTGAACAAATTTTATGGAGGTCTACATCATTTTAGTGCAATACGCAAGGAAATATATGTCTCTGCTATTGGATTTTTAACGCTAGTATTTGCGTATATTACAGCAATATTTCTCATTTGAAACGATTTTGTATCAATATCTGAACATATTTATTCAGGTCTACAACATTTAAGAGAAATACGCAAGGAATTATATTTCTCTGCTATTGGCATTTTAACGTTTGTATTTGCGTATACTTTAGCAATATGTCTCATTTGAAACGAATTTGTATCAATATCTGAACAAATTTTATGGAGGTCTCAACATTTTAGTGTAATACGCGAGGAAATATATTTCTCTGCTATTGGCATTTTAACGCTTGTATTTGCGTATATTACAGCAATATGTCTCATTTGAAACGAATGTGTATCAATATCTGAACTTATTTAATGGAGGTCTACAACACTTTAGTAATAATACGCAAGGAAAATTATTACCCTGCTATTGGAATTTTGACGCTTGTATTTGCATATATTACAGCAATATGTCTCATTTGAGACGAATTTTTATCAATATCTGAACAAATTTTATGGAGGTCTACATTATTTTAGTGAAATACGCAAAGAAATATATTTCTCTGCTATTGGCATTTTAACGCTTGTATTAGCGTATATTTCATCAATATGTCTCATTTGAAACGAATTTGTATCAATATCTGCTCAATTTTATGGAGGTCTACAACATCTTAGTGAAATACGCAAGGCAAAATATGTCTCCGCTATTGGCATTTTAACGCTTGTATTTGCGTATATTACAGCAATATGTATCATTTGAAACGATTTTGTATCAATATCTGAACATATTTAATAGAGGTCTACAACATTTTAGTGAAATACGCAAGGAAATATATTTCTCTGCATTTGTCACTTTAACGCTTGTATCTGCGTATATTACAGCAATATGTCTAATTTGAAACGAATTTGTATCAATATCTGAACAAATTTTATGGAGATCTACTTCATTTTAGTGAAATACGCAAGGAAATATAATTCTCTGTTATTGGCATTTTAACACTTGTATAAGCGTATATTACATCAATATGTCTCATTTGAAACGAATATGTATCAATATCTAAACATATTTAATGGAGGTCTACAACATTTTAGTGAAATAAGCAAGGAATTATATTTCTCTGCTATTGGAATTTTAACGTTTGTATTTGCGTATATTACAGCAATATGTCTCATTCGAAACGAATTTGTATCTATATCTGAACATATTTATTGAGACCTACAACCTTTTAGTGAAATACGCAAGGAAGTTTATTGCTCTGTTATTGGCAGTTAACGCTTGTTTTTGCGTATATTACAGCAATATATCTCATTTGAAACGAATTTGTATCAATATCTGAACATATTTAATGGAGGTCTACAAGATTTTAGTGAAATACGCAAGGAAATATTTTTCTCTGCTATTGGCATTTTGACGCTTGTATTTGCGTATATTATAGCAATATGTCTCATTTGAGACGAATGTGTATCAATCTCCGAACATATTTTAAGGAGGTCTACAACATTTTATTGAAATACGCAAGGAAATATATTTCTCTGCTATTGGCATTTTAACGCTTGTATTTGCGTATATAACAGCAATATGTCTCATTTGAAACGAATTCGTATCAATATCTGCTCAAATTATATGGAGGTCTACAACATTTTAGTGATATACGCAAGGAAATATATTTCGCTGCTATTGGCATTTTAACGCTTGTATTTGCGTATATTACAGCAATATGTCTCATTTAAAACGAATTTGTATCAATATCTGAAAATATTTAATGGAGGTCAACAACATTTTAGTGAAATACGCAAGGAATTATATTACTCTGCTATTGGCATTTTAACGTTTGTATTTGCGTATATTACAGAAATATGACTCATTTGAAACGAATAAGTATCAATATCCGAACAAATTTTATAGAGATCTACAACATTTTAGTGAAATACGCAATGAAATATATTTCTCTGCTATTGGCATTTTGACGCTTGTATTTGCGTATATTACAGCAATATGTCTCATTTGAAACGAATTTGTATTAATATCTGAACATATTTAATGGAGGTCTGCAACATTTTAGTGAAATACGCAAGGAAATATATTTGTCTGCTATTGGCATTTTAACGCTTGTATTTGCGTATATAACAGTATCATGTCTCATTTGAAACGAATTTGTATCTATATCTGAACATAATTAATGGAGGTCTACAACATTTTAGTCAAAAACGCAAGGAAATATATTTCTCTGCTATTTGCATTTTCACGCTTGTATTTGCGTATATTACAGCAATATATCTCATTTGAAACGAATTTGTATCAATATCTTCTTAAATTTTATGGAGGTCTCAACATTTTAGTGTAATACGCGAGGAAATATATTTCTCAGCTATTGCATTTTCACGTTTGTATTTGCGTATATTACAGCAATATGTCTCATTTGCAACGAATTTGTATTAATATCTAAACATATTTATTGAGGTCTACAACATTTTAGTGAAATACGCAAGGAAATTTATTTCTCTGCTCTTGGCATTTTCACGCCCTTATTTGCGTATATTACAGCAATATGTCTCATTTGAAACGAATTTTTATCAATATGTGAACAAATCTACAACATTTTAGTGAAATACGCAAGGAAATATATTTCTCTGCTATTCCCATTTTGACGCTTGTATTTGCGTATATTACAGCAATATGTCTCATTTGAGACGAATTTGTATCAATATCTGAACATATTTAATGGAGGTCTACAACATTTAAGTGAAATACGCAAGGAAATATATTTCTCTGCTCTTGGCCTTTTAACGCTTGTATTTGCGTATATTACAGAAATAAGTCTCATTTGAAACTAATTTGTATCAATATCTGCTCAAATTTTATGGAGGTCTACAACATTTTGGTGAAATACGCAAGGAAATATATTTCTCTGCTATTGGCATTTTCACGCTTATATTTGCGTATATTACAGCAATATGTCTCATTTGAAACGAATTTGTATCAATATCTGCTCAAATTTTATGGAGGTCTACAACATTTTAGTGAAATACGCATGGAAATAAATTTCTCTGCATTTGGCACTTTAACGCTTGTATTTGCGTATATTACAGCAATATGTCTCATTTGAAACGAATTTGTATCAATATCTGAACAAATTTTATAGGGTCAATAACATTTTAGGGAAATACGCAAGGAAATATATATCTCAGCTATTGGCATTTTGACGCTTGTATTTGCGTATATTACAGCAATATGTCTCATTTGAAACGAATTTGTATCATTATCTGAACATATTTAATGGAGGTCTACAACATTTTAGTGAAATACGCAAGGAAATATATTTCTCTGCTATTTGCACTTTAACGCTTGTATTTGCGTATATTACAACAATATGTCTCATTCTAAACGAATTTCTATCAATATGTGAACATATTTAATGAAGGTCTACAACATTTTAGTGAAATACGCAAGGAAATATATTTTTCTGCTATTGGCACTTTAACGCTTGTATTTGCGTATATTACAGCAATATGTCTCATTTGAAACGAATTTGTATCAATATCTGAACAAATTTTATGGAGGTCTCAACATTTTAGAGTTATACACAAGGAAATATTTTTCTCTGCTATTGGCATTTTAACGCTTGTTTTTGCGTATATTACAGCAATATGTCTCATTTGAAACAAATTTGTATCCAAATCTGATCATGTTTATTGAGGTCTACAACATTTTAGTGAAATACGCAAGGAAATATATGTCTCTGCTGTTGGCATTTTAACGCTTGTATTTGCGTATACTACAGCAATATATCTCATATGAAACGAATTTGTATCAATATCTGAACATATTTAATGGAGGTCTACATCATTTTAGTGAAATACGCAAGGAAATATATTTCTCTGATATTGGCATTTTAACGCTTGTATTTGTGTATATTACAGCTTTATGTCTCATTTGAAACGAATTTTAATCAATATCTGAACAAATTTTATGGAGATCTACAACATTTTAGTGAAATACGCAAGGAATTATATTGCTCTGCTATTGGCATTTTAATGCTTGTATTAGCGTATATTACATCAATATTTCTCATTTGAAACGAATTTGTATCAATATCTGAACATATTTAATAGAGGTCTACAACAATTTAGTGAAATACGCAAGGAAATATATTTCTCTGCTATTGGCATTTTCACGCTTGTATTTGCGTATATTACAGCAAAAAGTCTCATTTGAAATGAATTTGTATCAATATCTGAACATATTTAATGGAGGTCTACAACAATTTAGTGAAATACGCAAGGAAATATATTACTCTGCTATTGGCATTTTAACGCTTGTATTTGCGTATATTACAGCAATATGTCTCATTTGAAACGAATTTGTATCAATATCTGAACATATTTAATGGAGGTCTACAACGTTTTAGTGAAATACGCAAGGAAATATATATTACTCTGCTATTGGCACTTTAACGCTTGTATTTCCGTATATTACAGTAACATGTCTCATTTGAAACGAATTTGTATCAATATCTGAACAAATTTTATGGAGGTCTCCACATTTTAGTGTAATACGCGAGGAAATATATTTCTCTGCTATTGGCAATTTGTCGCTTGTTTTTGCTTATATTACTGCAATATGTCTCATTTGAAACGAATTTATATCAATATCTGAACATATTTAATGGAGGTCTACAACAATTTAATGAAATACGCAAGGACATGTATTACTCTGCTATTGGCATTTTAACGCTTGTATTTGCGTATATTACAGAAATAAGTCCCATTTGAAACTAATTTGTATCAATATCTGCTCAAATTTTTTGGAGGTCTACAACATTTTGGTGAAATACGCAAGGAAATATATTTCTCTGCTATTGGCATTTTCACGCTTGTATTTGCGTATATTACAGCAATATGTCTCATTTGAAACGAATTTGTATCAATATCTACTCAAATTTTATGGAGGTCTACAACATTTTAGTGAAATACGCATGGAAATAAATTTCTCTGCATTTGGCACTTTAACGCTTGTATTTGCGTATATTACAGCAATATGTCTCATTTGAAACGAATTTGTATCAATATCTGAACAAATTTTATGGAGGTCTACAACATTTTATTGAAATACGCAAGGAAATATATTTCTCTGCTATTGGCCTTCTAAAGCTTGTATTTGCGTATATTACAGCAATATGTCTCATTTGAAACGAATTTGTATCAATATCTGAACTAATTTTATGCAGGTCTCAACATTGTTGTGTAATACGCGAGGACATATATTTCTCTGCTATTGGCATTTTAACGCTTGTTTTTGCGTATAATACAGCAATATGTCTCATTTGAAACGAATTTGTATCAATATCTGAACATATTTAATGGAGGTCTACAACATTTTAGTGAATTCCGCAAAGAAATATTTTTCTCTGCTATTGGCATTTTGACGCTTATATTTGTGTATATTACAGCAATATGTCTCATTTGAGCCGAATTTTTATCAATATCTGAACAAATTTTATGGAGGTCTACAACATTTTAGTGAAATACGCAAGGAAATATTTTTCTCTGCTATTGGCATTTTAACGCTAGTATTTGCGTATATTACAGTAACATGTCTCATTTGAAACGAATTTGTATCAATATATGAACAAATTTTATGGAGGTCTACAACATTTTATTGAAATACGCAAGGAAATATATTACTCTGCTATTTGCATTTTGACGCTTGTATTTGCGTATATTACAGCTTTATGTCTCATTTGAAACGAATTTGTATCAATATCTGAACCAATTTTATGGAGGTCTCTACATTTTAGTGTAATACGCGAGGAAATATATTTCTCTGCTATTGGCATTTTAACGCTTGTATTTGCGTATATTACAGTAACATGTCTCATTTGAAACGAATTTGTATCAATATCTGAACATATTTAATGGAGGTCTACAACATTTTAGTGAAATACGCAAGGAATTATATTTCTCTGCTATTGGCATTTAAACGTTTGTATTTGCATATATTACAGCAATATGTCTCATTTGAAACGAATTTGTATCAATATCTGAACAACTTTTATGGAGGTCTACTTCATTTTAGTGAAATACGCAAGGAAATATATTTCTCTGCTATTGGCATTTTAACGCTAGTATTTGCGTATATTACAGCAATATGTCTTATTTGAAACGAATTTGTTTCAATATCTGAACATATTTAATGTAGGTCTACAACATTATAGTGAATTACGCAAGGATATATATTTCTTTGCTATTGGCATTTTAAAGCTTGTTTTAGCGTTTATTACATCAATATGTCTCATTTGAAACGAATTTGTATCAATATTTGAACATTTTTAATGGAGGTCTACAACAATTTAGTGAAATACGCAAGGAAATATTTCTCTGCTATTTGCACTTTAGCGCTTGTATTTGCGTATATTACAACAATATGTCTCATTTGAAATGAATTTATATCAATATCTGAACATATTTAATGGAGGTCTACAACATTTAAGTGAAATATGCAAGGAATTATATTTCTCTGCTATTGGCATTTAAACGTTTGTATTTGCATATGTTACAGCAATATGTCTCATTTGAAACGAATTTGTATCAATATCTGAACAACTTTTATGGAGATCTACAACATTTTAGTGAAATACGCAAGGAAATATATTTCTCTGCTATTTGCATTTTAACGCTTGTTTTTGCGTATATTACAGTAATATGTCTCATTTGAAACGAATTTGTATCAATATCTGAACAAATTTTATGGAGGTCTACAACATTTTAGTGAAATACGCAAGGAAATATATTTCTCTGCAATAGGCATTTTCACGCTTGTATTTGCGTATATTACAGCAATATGTCTCATTTGAAACGAATTTGTATCAATATCTGAACATATTTACTGGAGGTCTACAACATTTTTGTGAAATACACAAGGAAATACACCTCTTTGCTATTGGCATTTTAAAGCTTGTTTTAGCGTTTATTACATCAATATGTCTCATTTGAAACGAATTTTTATCAATATCTGAACATATTTAATGGAGGTCTACAACATTTTAGAGCAATACGCAAGGAAATATATTTCACTGCTATTGGCATTATAACGCTTGTGTTTGCGTATATTACAGCAATAAGTCTCATTTGAAACGAATTTTTATCAATATCTGAACAAATTTTATGGAGGTCTACAACAATTTAGTGAAATACGCAAGGAAATATATTTCTCTGCTATTGGCATTTTGACGCTTGTATTTGCGTATATTACGGCTATATGTCTCATTTGAGACGAATTTTTATCAATATCTGATCAAATTTTATGGAGATCTAGAACATTTTAGTGAAATACGCAAGGAAATATATTACTCTGCTATTGGCATTTTAACGCTTGTATTACCGTATATTACAGCAATATATCTCATTTGAAACGATTTTCTATCAATATCTGAACATATTTAAAGGAGGTCTACAACATTTTAGTGAAATACGCTATAAAATATATTTCTCTGCTATTGGCATTTTGACGCTTGTATTTGCGTATATTACAGCTATATGTCTCATTTGAATCGAATTTGTATTAATATCTGAACAAATTTTATGGAGGTCTCAACATTTTAGTGTAATACGCGAGGAAATATATTCCTCTGCTATTGGCATTTTAACGCTTGTTTTTGCGTATATTACAGCAAAATGTATCATTTGAAACGAATTTGTATCAATATCTGAACATATTTAATGGAGGTCTACAACATTTTAGTGAAATACACAAAGAAATATATTTCTCTGCTATTGGCATTTTAACGCTTGTATTTGCGTATATAACAGTATCATGTCTCATTTGAAACGAATTTGTATCAATATCTGAACAAATTTTATGGAGGTCTACAACATTTTAGTGAAATACGCAATGAAATATATGTCTCTGCAATTTGCATTTTAACGCTTGTATTTGCGTATATTACAGCAATATGTCTCATTTGAAACGATTTTGTATCAATATCTGAACATATTTAATGGAGGTCTACAACATTTTAGTGAAATATGCAAGGAAATATATTTCTCTGCTATTGGCATTTTAACGCTTGTATTTGCGTATATTACAGTAACATGTCTCATTTGAAACGAATTTGTATCATTATCTGAACATATTTAATGGAGGTCTACAACATTTTAGTGAAATACGCAAGGAAATATATTTCTCTGCTATTGGCGCTTAGCGTTTGTATTTGCGTATATTACAGCAATATATCTCATTTGAAACGAATTTGTATCAATATCTGAACATAATTAATGGAGGTCTACAACATTTTAGTGAAATACGCAAAGAAATATATTTCTCTGCTATTGGCATTTTATCGCTTGTATTTGCGTATATTACAGTAACATGTCTCATTTGAAACGAATTTGTATCAATATCTGAACAAATTTTATGGAGGTCTCAGCATTTAAGTGTAATACGCGAGGAAATATATTTCTCTGCTATTGGCATTTTAAGGCTTGTTTTGCGTATATTACAGCAATATGTCTCATTTGAAACGAATTTGTATCAATATCTGAACATATTTAATGGAGGTCTACAACATTTTAGTGAAATATGCAAGGAAATATATTTCTCTGCTATTGGCATTTTAACGCTTGTATTTGCGTATATTACAGTAACATGTCTCATTTGAAACGAATTTGTATCAATATTTGAACAAATTTTATGGAGGTCTACAATATTTTAGTGAAATACGCAAGGAAATATATTTCTCTGCTATTGGCATTTGAACGCTTATATTAGCGTTTATTACATTAATATGCCTCATTTGAATCGAATTTGTATCAATATCTGAACATATTTAATGGAGGTTACCATATTTTAGTGAAATACGTAAGGAAATATATTTCTCTGCTTTATGCATTTTGACGCTTGTATTTGCGTATATTACAGCAATATGTCTCATTTGAAACGAATTTTTAACAATATCTGAACAAATTTTATGGAGGTCTACAACATTTTAGTGAAATACGCAAGTAGATAGAAATCGCCGTTTCTAGCACAGTTCAAGGTCTCGCTTCTGATTGGTCGTGCCGTTGTGACGTCATAGGGTGTGTTGGGTTGACGTGGGTGTATAGCGGGTTGTATGATATTTTGGGTACTTAAGAAGATATCGCTAATGCATTAATGTAAAGTGGGTTGTATGATATTGGGGAGTGTTGAGTTGACGTGGTTTATAGCGGGATGTGTGATATTTGGGGTACTTAAGAAGATATCGCTTATGAATTAATGTCAAGTTTGTTGTATGATATTTGGGTACTTTAAGCACAGGCTTTAAGATATTGCAAATACATTAATGTAAAACGGGGTTGTATGATAATTGGTGTACATTGTTTACCGGGGTTAACGTGAATGCAAATCGGTTTGTATGATATTTGGGGTACTTTAAGATATATTAAATTAGACTAGTAAAGTATACCAGATTGTATTAAAAAAATTTTATTGAATGATGATAACAAGTTTGTCAATATTGTCTATAACTAATTAATTTCAACACAAGATTCTTAAGTTGTTCGAGAACACCTATGTTTGGGCAATTTATATTTCAAAAAGAAATGTGAAATGCTTCTGCTTTAGTCATGACATTTGAGAATTCATTCTACTCATAATACTTTTTGTTCTTAAAGAAATATATTCGACCATTTTTATATCTAAATACCCCATCTATATCTGCAGGTATACCTGGAAAATGTTTATGTATCACACCATATGATTTTGTAGTAAATTTACATTCGTCTATTTCCAATAAATGGTTTTTATCATAAAATATATAAGAATGACCAGTATAAGTATTTACTGCACCACTAATATTATGTATATCAACATTATAGAAAGCAATATTTTGATTAACTAAATCTAAAGTTGGCCAAATAATATTATATGATTTATTATTCACGATAAGCACAATATTTCCAATAGGCCGTCGATATGCTGCAGAAACTTTTTCAAAATTTGCTGGTGGAAAAGATAACCTCGTTGGCATTTAAAATGGTACTGCTTTGTGTTGATACTCATCAATTTTTTTAAACCATGCCCATTGTTCATAAAATATGAGAATATTATTATCAACAATTAAGAATGTATTCACATTATCCAAATCACACAACTCAGGGTGTTTTAATATTTTCACTGTTGGAACTTTAGGTGGTGATACATTTGTAATTTTAGATTTATACAATTTTTTAATAGCATTAATATCATCATTACTTAATTTAAATTCAGATATGTTGCTAAATATTTGTTTACTATTAAGTGGATACATTACAGAGTTTTCATAAGTAGAATGTGCAATTCCAAGCGTATGACCAATTTCATGTACAAGAACATCAAATAAATTTATTCTATCATCATCCTATGTTTGACTGAGATCTTGATTCCAATTTTCCTGATTGTCCAAATGTAGGTCAACAGACTTTGTTGTACTACTTGTGGGATAAAACGCATGTCCTAAAACACCACCTGCTCCATCGAATGGTATATGACAATTGGATTGCTCCTTATAATTATGATGTCTTTGAATTCCAAAGGATATGATTATATTCGGTGTGGAGACCCCCTTTTTATTATTAATATATGATTGATGTACAAAATTAAGTTGTACATGTTTAGCCCAAATTGCAAAAGCTTGTTTTGCAATATTGAATAGATGATTATTTCCACTAATGAAATCCCAAGTTATAGTTGTTAAATTCCAAGAATGTGGTAAGAGGTTATAATTTAAAACATCAGCAACACCACATCTTCGACTTTTCATTAATTGTGTTGTTTGTGTTAAATTATCATATGGTAAATTATAATAATCTTGAAATAATTTTAACGCATTTAAATATTTCACATCACTCTCATTTATGCTAGTTAATTCATTTTCTTCAGTTTTTATATACCCATATGTATCTAGGAAAGCCAGAGTATCTTTAAAATTGAATGCATTTGCAAAACTAAAACATAATAGCAGGAATACAATCATGACTGATTAATTACAATTCTACATGTAAACTAAACCGAAAAAATAATAACTCACCAATATATTGTAGTTTACTGCATTGTAAGAAATTTATTTATATCTTGTAGGAAATCATATAAATTTTGAAGTTGTTGTAATAATATCTAATTTAAGATCGTTAGATGGTATACAATTTAAGCTATCTGATTGGTATGAATTTTTACAATGTCGTGATATAATCATGAATTTTTGGATGGAAAAAGTAATGTAGAATATCAAAATTTACGAGATCATAAATTATATTATCATGTGATACATGAAGTAAAAGTTATATCGATTGAATGGAAGAAGAGAGAAATATGTTTAGCTACACAATCACTTACAAAATTATTTGAATTAAAATTTATTATAGACTATTATTTAAAAATGGTAATTTCTTTAAATTTTGCACAGTTTCACAATGATATCATATCAAAATCGATTATGTTTGATGATAATATAATTGATAATATAAAGTATTTATTAAATGTTGAAAACCATTTATGTTATTTGGCAATGCAAGAGCTCTTAAACATGTATCCAGATATAATTCTAGAAAATACATTATTATATTATTAATAATTTTTAGGTTAAGAAGAGAGGTATATTTATACAAATTGGAAAAGTTGAAGTATGATATAAAGTTATACAAAGATATGAATTTTATAATAAACAATTTATTAGTATTAAAAATGTAACAATGTGTAATCTTATATACCGGATATAATATTTGTAGTATTTGGTTTCCGTAAATATAAGATATGTAATTTATAATAAACAATGTGTAATCTTTTATACCGGATATAGTATTTGTATTATTTGTCATATATAAATATTTAATTTACATCAAATTTAGTTATTGTGAAAATGTCAAATGATATAGTTTATTTATTGAATCTGGAGGCTTCAGTCTTAAATGTTGTGAAAAAGTATTATACACTAAAAAATAAAGGAGCCTTTATCCCACTCTCTGATTTGACTAGTGAAGAAATTGAAGTTCTCCCTAAAAAATTTGTGTTAAGAACATGTGGTCAAATTAGTTTTGCTTGGGATAAATTACCAAATAAATGGCAAACGGATTCTGAATTCAAGAAGTATGAACGATGCACTAAACATCCAGATAACAGAGTAGTCCGGTGTGATCACATAACACATTGCTTACTAGTTAAAAATTGTCCATTGTGTATTTTTGATTATTTTAAAGAAGAATCTAATAGATTGTTAACATTTGAGAAATGGAATAATGTATTCATTAAAGCAGAAGATTTAGCAAAAGCTGGATTTTATTATATTAATTACAAAGATGTTGTTCGTTGTGCTTTTTGCAATATTGTATTATATAGTTTCATAGAAGGTGATGATGCTATAACCGAACATAAACGTTGGTCAGAAAAATGTTCTTTAATTAATAAGATTTAAAATGTTGTAGATGTAAAATTGTTATTTATTTTTGTGTATAATATAATTTATGGAATATTAAATAAGTAAACAGAAATTTTTTTTTAAAATGTGTTTTATTTTTTCATATTTCTTTAATTTAATTACAATATTTTAATATATGATTATTATCATTATCTAACCACTTTTTTATTTTATTTACATTACTAAGTGCACATATATATGGTGCAGAATTTGCAAAACAAGTTTGATGTGTGAAACATTTTTTAATTGACTCATATTTTTCTTAATCACATATTTGGGCGGGTAATTCATACCAGTTCAAGAATTCTTTCTTTTGTAATCCTTTCACATAAATTTTCACTGCTGGTTGGAGAATCTTCTTAATTATACTATACATCTCTTCATATGGAATGTACCCATCACTCCATTTGAGACCATGATGATTCTTATGTAACCAAATAGCTTGTTTCTTATACTTTCGCTCTAATTCACTCCAAGGAAATGGTGGCTTGAACAGAAAGTGTTGTAATTTACTCCCATCTCGAGATAGAATAACTACTTCTTTCGGTACCAAATCATAGCAGTAGGCAGTAAATCCTGGTATATCTACGATGAGCTCCATGGTTAAACTAACGCTTATCAGCGATAAGTTCAATGGTTAGACTAACGTTTTAACATCGCCTGACATCGGATTATATTCAATGATACGATCATGTAAAATTAAACAGTATGCAGTCGTATTGGATGGAAAATTTTCACTTGATTCAAATTCAAGCCTAATATCTACAGATGCTGATTTTAACGATTCATTTTGATGTGAGCAATCAATTACAGCCAGCGGTGCATAATCTTTGAAATATTTTTTTTTAAGTAATGAGCCTGTATCACGACCATAATAAGAATTTTGAAATTTTGTGTACATTTCATACAATAATGCATATTGGTTATTTTTAAAATTTAAATTTAAATTATCATATGGATAGCACACAGAATTCAAACATACTTTTACATTTGTTAATTTACAATGATCGAAAACACTAGCATTTTTATTTATTTTATTTTTTCTATCAGATTGAAAACCTAGAATAACATAACGCAGTTTTTCCAATACACTTGGAAAGTGTGACGTCACATCGGCCATTTTGTTAAGGTAGGTCGCGGTTCACTTTCCAAACAACTTTTTAGTCCCATTTGATTAACATTGCTTGCTTTTAATATTCTTTTTTTGTTTTAACTACAAATAATTTTCGTTTTATTTTGAAGGTAAGTCAATATATAGTTATTACTCTATTAACTTAAATAAGATTTACTTTGTATTTTTAAGTTTAAAGGCAGAAAATAGCAGTTTTACTGAATCGCAATTTATAGGTTATATTTTTTACACGTGCAGGGAGTTTATTTTAAAAACTAGACAAGTATTATTAATAATTTCAGATGAAAAATATGTGCAAAAGTATTAGTTTCAATGATATGTAAGTGAGGGTTTGTTTAATAACTTATAATACATTCGAAAATTGAGTTTGAATCTATCGATGTTTTAGGTTATATTCCTTTAGTGTGTCCACTTTTTTTTTTATTAATTTTGCATTAATAAGAATAGTGATCATTGTATTTCTATGTTTTTACTTTCTATTATATAATATATAAGTAGAGGTAAGTCAAATATGATTTTTAAATCCACATATTCTATATCTCCTTTTCTGTTTCAGAAATATTTAGATGATGAAAATCATATTTCCCAGGCGTGTTGTATATGCCCCAGAGGTCAAGTTTTATGCCATCATATGGCCGCTTTGGCATTATCTGCACACGCCAATATATCGGTGACTGACCGCTAGTGCACGTGGGTGGTTCGTTAAACAAGCGCTTCCGAAATGAAGACCATCGTTGAGCTATTTCCACCGACAAAAGTACATCGCTCAACGGACCGCGAATTACTCCCGGAAGAGATCGAGCAGTTTCGTGACGATGTATCTAAATTCGATGGAGTAGTAGGAATTTCGTGGTTGCTGGGTAAAGATGCTGCGGATACAGAGTTTGGCATTTGTGTATCGTTGTAGATACTATTATAAGATCAGAGGAATATATAAACGCAGCCCAGCCCGGGGAATTTCTTAAAATTCATACATCATAAATTAAACGCACCATTATTATAGTCAAATACAAAGCCAGTTGTACATTTTGAATAAAAAACTTTCTCATTTAGTTATATGGACGCCGAGTGACTGTATTTTAATGGAAGTGGAAAAGGGCCCCGATATAAATAAATTGCAAAAATTTTATATTGAAAAATACATAAAACAATTGTTGTAAAATAAAAAATGCAGTTTCTTTGTAGCGAGAACTCATTGTTACAAAATAAAGTTGTGGAGATACTAGCTTATCCTTATTACGTTCGTAGATTGTGGGACGATTTCGTCTATCAGCATTAACAAAACTACAAACAAGGGAATACTTAGACGGCTCTCTGTCTTCACGTCCAAGAAACAAAATCAATTACTTTATATTATTGAATATATAAAATCAAATGAATACCTCAATAATTTTTGCAATATTTTCTTTTCTTTCACATCTTTTGGAAAAACAAAAGATGGGCTCCGATGCTTTTCGCTGTAATGCTTACAGTCCGGAGCGAAACACATATCCATCTATATATATAAAATTATCAATTTTAGCCAGAATTTTGATAAGATTTAAAAAATGTGCTAAAGAAATATAACCTAAAACATTGATAGATTCAAACTCAATTTTCGATATATTATAAGTTAATAAACAAACCCTCACTTATATATCATTGAAACTAACACTTTTGCACATATTTTCCATCTGAATTTATTAATAATACTTGTCTGGTTTTTAAAATAAACTCACTGCATGTGTAAAAAATATAAATTATAAATTGCGATTCAGTAAAACTGCTATATTATGCCTTCAAAATTAAAAATTTAAAGTAAATCTTATTTAAGTTAATAGAGTAATAACTATATATTGACTTACCTTCAAAATAAAACGAAAATTATTTGTAGTTAAAACAAAAAAAGAATAATAAAAGCAAGAAATGTTAATCAAATGGGACTAAAAAGTTGTTTGGAAAGTGAACCGCAACCTACCTTAACACAATGGCCGCTGTGACGTAATCACCTTCCAAGTCTATTGAGTAGAAGTTTTAACAGGCCATGTTTGCTTCATTGTTGTAGGTAATAATGGATATTCGTAGAGATCCCAGCTTCTAAATGCCATAGATAACGCCTTATTACTTTCAATCATTTTCAATAAATTCAGTTTTTCTTTATCAGCAACAAAAATATGTGGTACTCGCCATTGAATGTTTGGTAGATTAAATTTCAATTCAGTTCAACTTGTATATGCATTGTAATCACTACGAGCTCGAATTAAAACTAATTCTTGCTTAACATTTACAATTATTCTCTTGTAATTTTCAGCAAATCCTAATAGTGATTTCAATGCTATGCAATCGTTAAAATAACCTTCACTATTCACAATATTTACATTTAAACCCCATCCTGCATTTTCTAAAGCACAACTTTCAGAATCGCTTAGAGGAATATATGATTTCATTGTGCTACAAATCCCCACTGATTTATTTTTCTCAACTTCTACACCATTCAATGCATATCTAATCTCATCAAAAAGATAAGAAATGCCATTATTTGTAATTTTGGTATCATCTGGAGCAGCACTACAATCATTTTTTGTTAATTTTCCTTCAATATACAAAAAACTTTCACTAGGTAATGTATATATATCCTGTTGTTGTATTGGTTTCCGAATTTCATCACTTTTGTTGAATGTTGATGCCACATATGACTGATGACTATGTACCTCAATACGTGCTATTGTATTATCAAATACAATATTGGAATAAATGTTTAATACATCACTCATCTTTTTTTCTTTATTATAAACCCTTGTGATATTAAAAATGTTAAATTTTCTTGAGTTAATTCTGTCACTGTTGATACAGAAGTGGTAATGCTTTTCTTAGCTGTTATATTTTTATAACAAATTCCCATGTTCTTTCAAATAAAGTCTGATAGTAATCGTTTCACCTCTAAAATTCACTAAACACCCGTCTTGATCAACAATCGTTAGTGTAATGTTACATATTGTATGAGTGTTGACAGGTAAATAAATTACATTAGATGGCACTTCAACGATTTTATATCCAGGAGGAACCATTGGATAAAACTCATGTATTGTATGTACATGCTTATCGTTTTTATATGCTCCTGTTACTATGTTACATTCTATCAGAAGAGTATTTACTTTTAAAATATTAACTGGTAAATCAGATTCATGTAATATATGTGGTTGTAGTACACGTTCTTTAAGTCCTAATAATGAACCAATATTATTAGGCTTAGTAAAGTCAATTTGTAGGGTGCTTTTTTTCTCACATTTTAATGTATTGTTGTTTGGACTTACAGTTATATAATTTCTTACGTTACTCTCTTTCTCAATTCTATTATTATACATAAAAGAAAATTCTTCTGCATTAGGTTCCCCTAATATCTGTTTTAAATATTGATCGATATCATCAATTTCATATGAACCTACTGAAATAGTTAATTCCTTATCCCCATAGTAAAATTTATTATTAGATGCATCTATGTTTGGAATAGAATTGTATGTGTGAAAATCAATTAAACCAATTACATGCTCACCAATTAAATCAATCGGTGGAAAAAAATCATTACATAATTCAGATGTATTACCAGTTAGTGTTAACGTCAAAGACATGATAAAAACTGGTATTAGTTAGATTCGTTCTGTTTATTTATAAGAAATTTCAAACATAAATGACGACAATTAAAAGAATTAAATTTTTGTAATTGTTTATGATTGTAATTTATTTTAATATTTTTACCAAAATAATTTATAAGCTCCAAAAGAGGTTGTAAATTTCCAAAACTATCAAAATATGAAACTTTATTATAACGTTTCTTATAAGCTACCCAATGACTTCCCAATCCATGTTTGTCATCAAGATTTATTATAGCACACTCATTGATTTTAGGTTTAGATGGTAGGGCGTTACGCATAAACACACCGCGAAAATATGGTAGTCTGCATGCGATTTGTTTCAACTTAACATCGCTTAACGCCCTTTTCGGCAGTTTTTTAAGGATAAACCTCGTCCATTTTGATATGGTTTTAAATGTAACCCTCCACCTAATGCTTTCTTGGTGCCATAAGCTGCGGCACCACTTACAGCCCCTGTTATTAATGCTTTACCTATAAGCGGTAGTAGCAATGCTATAAGTGCTGGTAAAAATACTCCAACCTTAGGTGTTGGAATTTCCCGGGGTTTAGGTTTGCGTTTTTGTTTGCGAGATTTTTTATGACCCATTCCAAATTTTCGTTTTGCTTTCATAATGTTTGTAACTGTCCAAGCTGTTGCTTTTTCTCCAAAAGATGCGTCTTTAGACTTAACCCGATTCCACGCTTTTTCTTGTAATACTTTGTCTGCCTCGTGCCTTTTTGATAAATCACTCGATTTTAAATATTCAATATCGTGTTATTTGCATGCAACGTCTAATTGATTTATACCAGGATCACCTCGGTTTAATCGTGCTTTTAAATGAGTTCCAGGACCACAATACTGATATCCAGGTAAATGTAATTCAACAGGTAATGAATTTATAGCACTGTTAATAAGACCATCTACGTGAACTAACATTAGTAAACTGATAACTATAAATAGTGGTACAAACATTAAATAGGTATAGTAACATAATGAAATTTATAAAGCAACTAAAAAAGCTACAAGTTTAAAACTTTGATATAACAACTGCTATTAAATTTAAAAGACATGGTGACTTATTCCCAAACAGTATAAGATGTCTTATTTGTGGAACTTCAAATTGTGGGAAAACAAATGTTATGCTTGGTTTGTTAACACATCAAATTGGATTAAAATTTGCAAATGTGTATGTATATTCTAAATCTCTTCATCAACCAAAATATCAGTTTCTAGAAAAATGTCTATCAAGAGTAAAAGGAATGGGTTATTTACCTTACAATGAAAATACTGAGATTGTTAAACCACAAGATGCAAGATCCAATTCAATATTTGTATTCGATGATGTAGCCTGTGATAAACAGGATTGTATCCGTAGTTATTTCAGTATAGGGAGACACTCACAAGTTAATTCAATTTATTTATGTCAAACTTACGCTCGTTTACCTAAACATCTCATAAGAGATAATGCAAATTTAATAGTGTTATTTAAACAAGATGATATGAACCTTAAACATGTGTACAATGATCATGTAAACACTGATATGTCATTTAACAAGTTTCAAGTGTTTTGCGCGAATTGTTGGAAGGATAAATATGGATTTGTAGTGATAAATAAAGACTCTGATACAGGTCGTTATCGAAAAGGTTTTGATAATTATTTAATATGGACATCTTAGATGTTATATGGGATTGTATAGCAATCATGATGATTTTAATAATAATACTAATACTAATTTATCAATATATACTAGACATTTGAAGATTTATCCTCATTTAATCAACAGACTAGAAACAAATCTATTCAATTCTGTTATAAATGTTTATAATAGCTATAGCAAACGTGTTTAAACCTGTTACAAACTTCAACATCAGCATCACAGTTGTTAAAGAGAATTAAAATGAATAAGATGGAAAAAGAAACATTGAAAGAAATAGTGCAAGTTAGTGATGTTATATGCAAGAAGTATAAATCACTTAAACGTGGGCATGCAGATGCAGAGGAATTATTGCAGAAAACTTTTAAACCTTTAACATTACCTCTAAAAGAAATAGTTGCAAATACAACAACACAATTAAAGAAAATTAAAGAAGACACCCCAGATACTATGGAAATAAAAATAAAAAAGAAAAGGCATAATGAAACACTTGTTGCATATTATCGCAACCCGGTTGATACACCTAGTAGAGGAGCAATTAAGAAACCTCAAAAATTATTACAACATTTTTGGAAACCGAAAACTTAGCAATGAAAGATGAAGAAAATTCACCAAGAACACAATTTAAAACACAGTTAGATACCCCAGAAGGTCTAGAAGAATTTGAACAATTTAAGCAATCTGCAGGAGATATTGCAGCCCCTTACATGCTTTTTTTCGCACTACATGAGAGTGACACTGATAAAGTATATGGAATTAGAAAAGATAGTGATGGTATTTTTAAAATAGGTAACATGCCAGTTGAGATCGAACATAATGATCTAAAGATTGGAGATCAATGGTATGAAAGAACAACAGGCCTCTATGAATTATTAATTAAAAAAATACCCGTTATCACATCATTTACCAATGACGATAGAAAATTATATTTAAATATAATATTGCAAACAAACGCTCATAGGAGAAACTTTAGTTCCACTGGTCAACTTAATGGATCACGCAACTGGAAGCATTTAATTATAATAAGACCAGCAATAACAGTTGGTAGATCACAATCAACATCTGGATATGGTTTAATCCCATCAAATATGACTTTAACTAATTATAAAAGAAATTACATTTAATGAACTAGTTGAAAGATTAAAGTTGCTAATGGCATCGCGAACTGCAGGTCACACCGGACATGATAATGAAATTATGTCAATTATTGAAGAGCTTAAAGAGGCAAATATAATAGAATGATATTATATAATATGATCATATCCAACATGTCTGTAGACAAGTTTGGTAGACAGTTAAAGCCGCACGGCTTAAAACATAAAATCAGTTTAACTACGAATTGTGTTGGTGAGTTTGATGCATCAGATCGGCGGATAGTAAATATAGTCGAGCCAAAAGATGAAAACGATGTTGCAAATAAAGGTTATATTGATTTATACATTAATGAATTGATTAACAAATCATTAGATGTAGTTATAATTCATGGATAAAAAAGAAAGATGTTTTATAATATCATATATATATAAGTTATACAATTTCCATTTATAATTGTAATAAAAAAATGTTTTATTGTTCTTAAGTACATTCAAATAGTTCTGACTATTACAGAGGTTAAATCTCTACTACTGACTAAAAGTATAATATTTCTATTTGTTAAATCAGAATGATTACATAGTATTTTCTTATCGTTAAACATGGTCTCTACAAGTGTTTTAACATGAGAGTATCATGTTTGGAATACTGCTATGTCGGCGGTTACATAGAAGTGACGTTGACCTAACTCCTCCATCCTTAGATTGAAGCTTCATCGGGGAGATTCAATCTGGGTTGCGGGGTTGGAATCGGTGTTTCCAGTTCTGTAGATTTTTCATTTCTTGATTTATGGACTTTTCTTCTTACGTATAATACGGATAGAATAATTCCTGTAATTATTATAATGACATATAATATAATGATATTATAATTTTTGTTGTTATTTTTGAACGGTTCGATGTCTTGATATTTATTGATCGGCAACTTGAGTTCTTGAATTGTGTTCAGTTCGATAGAGATTTTCGGTATTTTTGTTATATCGATTTGAATTTTGAAGTCTTCTATTATGATTGGTTTTCCGTAGGTTTTGTCTTGGAATGTTAATATCTGATTTTGAAATGTTAATTGACATTCGTCTTCTTTGATGAGGAAGATTCCGTCTAATGGTTTTATTTATTCACCATGTTTACAATTTAGGCGAATATTTTCTGGCATTGGAAGTACGGCGAGATATTGATTAATTTCGTCAATTATTTCTATGTGGTTCTTTAGAATGAATAGTTTGACAAATTGGCAATTTTTATTGTCATTTTTTAGAATAACATTTCTTTCACATGTGTCATCATTCATTGCGTTTATTTTGTTTGAACATTGATAATTAGTGCCTTTTATACATGCGGCGTTCAGAGTTTTGATTTGATTGTTATTTGTTTTTATAAAGTAGTCTTTACTAGGAATGATAGTTAAGTATTCAGACTGATATTTTGTGGGGATGGACACAAGGTGGTAGAGTTGAAATTCAGTTTCATAATTAATTGGTATCTCTAAAAAATAAATTATTTTATCTGATTCGATTTCGCAGTTAACAGTGATTAATTTTTCAAGTTCGTACATATTTTCAAGGGTTGGTTCTACAGGGACTTCGTTTTTGTAATGTTTATAAATTCTGTTTAATTCTTCATAAAGGTCGTGAGTTTTAATTATGCTTGGGTGGAGAACGTGTAATTTGCAAAAAGTCAGAGAGTTTTCTATATCTTGTAATATGTTTAAGATTATATTAAATAGTGTAGATAGTTGGTTATAAATATCTTTTGCGAATAGAATATCTTGCATTTTAATTTCATTCTTCACGAATTGTGCTAGTTGCATAATTCTTGATTTTAGAACAAGTTCATTGTGTCTAATTGTTTCTATGGTCTGGTTGAATTCGTTGATTAATTTATTGTTAGTGGTATATTGATATTTTAACTGGTCATTTATTTTATGTTGATTCTTTTGTAGTTGGTTTAAAATGTTGTCGTATCTTTTCTCGTCTTCGGCGTCTAGATTGCCGGTGATAGCTTTAATTATGGATCCTAATCCGTTTACTAGGCCTCTTTTATTTCTATGTTTTTTCGAATGGGTCGTTATATGATTTATTTTGTTACTGATTGAGTATATAACGTATTTAATTATTTTGTCGTTGTTTTGCAGTTCTCTTTGAATAGTTTGGTTGTTGGTGGTTGCTAGTTTGAGGTTATTGTATTGGTCGTTTAAGTTATTGTATTCTTTAAATAATATTTGTAAGTCATAAAAATGAAGAAACGTATGATTTGTTCTTTGTAATTTGGCAGGTCCTAGCTTAATTGTCAATAGTCCAGGGTTGTGTGTAATGTTCCTGAAACTTATTCCGTAGATGTGGATGGAATAGAGGGATCTGTAAAAGTTGAAGTTTTGTGAGCAGTTTTTCTGGGTCTTTTTATATTAGATAAGTGTATTTTAGATTGTTTTTTACTTTTAGGGTCTGTTTCTATAATTGCGGTTTTTAATTTCAAATTTAACTTTTTTATATTTTCTTTTCTAAATTTTTCGTTTTGTTAACTTTTTGTTTATTTTGTACATAAACGGTTTCCGGTATTTCTAATAAATTTTCGCGATTTTCATTTAGTTTATTTATTATTTTAGTTTTCCTGTTTTGTAGCTGTTCGTTAATATTTTGGTACATTATTTTCGTTTTTTCTTTATGATTTTGTATGTAGTCTTGCGTGACTTGTTTTTCTAATTCTACATTGAGTGGTGAATTTGTGTCTAAATGTCCTGTGATTATTTCGATAGGCTTTAAGTTTGTGGACGTATGATTGGTATTATTATATGCTAATAATTCATAGTAAATCTTATTTTTTATTGGTTTACTTTTAAATTTATCCTGCACATTAAATAAACGGATGTGTTCAATTAATGTGGAGTGAAACCTTTCTACAACTCCATTTGAGTCGGGGTGTTGTGAGCAAGTAAAGTGTATGTCAATTTTATGTAAATTTAATAGTTCCTTTATTATAATATTTTTAAATTCTAAGCCGTTATCTGAGATTATTGATTTTGGTATGCCATGTTGTGAGAAATATTTTATTAGCTTGTTTGTTATTTCTTAAGCGTTTGTAGATTCAACTTTATATGCTTGAGCATATTTTGAGAAAGCATCGACTATTGTTAGGAATTTACACTTTTCTAATGTTAAACTATCGATGTGAATTATTTCGAATGGTATTTTGGGGGTTGGTAATATATTAAATTTTGGTTTTAACGGGTTGCGTTCATATTTGGCTGCTAAACATATTTCGCACTGATTAATGTAATCTGTGATAGTTTTAAGTTGATTTGGCCAGTAATATAATTTTTTAATCTGAAAATACGATTCGCGTGTGCCAGTTTGGTTAGTTTTTCCTTCTTGGTATTTTTTTATTGTGTTTAATATTTCGTCTTCTACTTCTACGTCTATCAGTTTATTAGTACATTTAATAAATTTAATTTCGGAATTTTTAAAATGGCTTTGTAAGACGTTACTTAGTTTTTCATAAACTGGTTGTTCAAAGTATAAATAATATTTTACTTTCGGTATGATATATTCCTTTATAAATTCAATGGCGTCTTTTTCGAATTCATTTTGAGATAATTGAATGTGTAATCTTACTTTATCTGCGTGTAATTTGGAGATATTTGGCTTTGAGTGTGAATGTAATACTTCGGTAATTATTATTTGATTTTTGCCTATATTTACGGGTGTTTCACTGACAGGTATTCCAATTATAGGGTCTTCTGAATTTGAGTGAACAGTGTTATCTGTGTCTGATTTATGTGAGTTATCTGGTTCAACAATCATGGATTGTGATTCGTTTGCTGGTCGGAAAGTGTCATTGAAATTTTGCATATAATTAAAGAAGTTGTCTGTGCCTTGGTCTGTCGAATTAACATTTATTTCAATTCGAGAAAGTGCATCCGCGTTTTTATTTAAAATACCCTTTTTATATACAATTTCAAAATCAAATTCTTCCAATTTGAGCCGCCATCTTACTAATTTAGAATTTGGTTCTTTAAGAGAGAATAACCATTGCAAAGGTTTGTGGTCTGTTATTATTTTGAATTTTCTGCCGAAAAGGTATGGCCTAAAGTATTTGGTTGCCCATACTATTGCGAGTAACTCTTTTTCTATGGTAGAATAGTTTTGTTCTGAATCATTTAAGGTTCTGCTGGAGTAGGCAATGGGTAAATCAGATCCGAGTTTTCCTTGCGATAATATGGCACCAATTGCAAAGTTGCTTCCGTCTGTTGTTAAGTTAAAGGGTTGATAAAAGTCAGGATATTGTAATATTGGTTCGTTTATAAGAAGGTTTTTACAAATATTAAAACAGTTTACGTAATCAGGATCGTTTGGTTTTATGTCAACATTTTTCTTTAAACACTTATTCATTGGTTTGGTTATTTTCGCGAAGTCTTTGAAAAATTTTCTATAATAACCTAATACTCCTAAAAATCCTTTGATTTGTTTTGTCGTTTTCGGGAGAGGATAATTTTTTATGGCTTTAATTTTGTCAGGGTTAGGCTTTACGCTTTCCGGTGTTACGATATGGCCAAGATATGCAACTTCTTTACGAAGAAACTCTGATTTATCGAGCTGAATTATTAAATTTGCCTTTTTTAATCTATCAAATACATTTTTTAAAAGGTCTATGTGTTCTTGGAGACTAGTGCTACATATGATGACATCATCGAGGTAAACAAGACAGATTTCGTTTTGTAATCCTTTTAAAACATTATCCTTAACACGTTGAAATGTTTCGGGCGCGTTTTTAAGACCGAATGGCATTCGCGAGAATTCGTAATGACCGTTCTCTGTATTAAACGCAGTTTTTGGGATATCGGGTATAGGATATTTATCGTCTATTGTTTTCTCGTTTAATTTCCTATAGTCTATTACTATTCTCCACTTTTTCTCGCCTGATGCGTCTAGTTTCTTTGGTACGATCCTAACGGGGGATGACCAGGGTGAATGAGAGGGTCTAATAATTTTTTGGTCTAACATTTTTGTGATCTGTGTTCGAACTTCTTTTCTATGAATCTCGGGGTATCGGTATGTTTTGCTATAGATCGGTATTTCATCTTTTGTGCGAATATGGTGTTTAATTTTGTTAGTAAAAGACAATGGCTTGTCTTTTGAATGAAAAATATCAGTGAATTGATTAATTAATTTAGTTAAAGCTATTTTTTCCTCCTTGTTCATGTGATCGGTACGAATTTGGGATATGTCGAAGTTAATGTTTAGTTTTTTGTTTTTAAAATTTTCGGTGTCTATTTCGTAGTTGTTTAGGGGTTGACCACGTATAGGGTTTACTGAACATATAATTTGTTCATAATCGTATGGGTTGATAAGTGGGTAAACAATTTCGTGATTTTGAACATTAGCTAATCCTTCGGGAATTACTAGATTATTAATATGGGTTTCTGGAATAAATGCTTCGCCATTTTTAATGTTTTTCACATAGAATTTTGATAATTTTTCAGTTTTGGGTGGTACTGTGGTGTAATGTGAATATGGTTGTATTTTATGGTAGTGTATTTTAATGTCTAATGAAGGGGTGATAATTTTGTCACGTGTTAAATCTATTATTGCTTCTAGGATTTTTAAGTTATCTAAGCCAAGTAAAATATCGAATTGATTATGGAAGTTGAATAAATGATATTTTAATATAACATTTTGTTTTTTAAATAATTTTGAGCACGGTACAAAAATGCTAAATTTTTCAATGGATGTTCCGTGTGCGGATGTGATTTTAAATGGATCTTTCTTAATTTGGTTTTTAAAATATTTTTCTGCAATTTCGGGTTTCATGAACGAACGTGTGCTACCTATGTCGATTAGTGCTTTTAAATTGTGTTCTGGAAATATTAGAAAGAGTAATTCACTTTCGTTATGTGTTAAATTCATAATTTCTATTCTGTTTCCGAGGCTATTGTCTCTAAAAAAGAATCAGAGTCGATTTTTTCATAATCTTCCGGGATTTGGTCTATTTCACAAATTGTAACGTTAGTATCATCGGAATATTGTTCGTTATCGGGTATGTCGTAAATTTCTGTATTAAAAAGGTCTTCGGAAATATAATTTAGTGGTTTAGATTGCTGTTGTCTATACGCATATTGTTGCGGACGAGGTGTGGTGTTTGTATATGATGGTCCAGGTTTGGGTGTAAATGTTTGTTTAGTACAAATACTCATAGGTGTTGGTTTGTTAAATTGACGATTCTGATTTGGGTTAAAAACGTTAATTTTGTTTGTTTGTGGTGATGAGGATTTGTTAAAGGTGTTAGATAAGTTTGGTCGATATGTTAGTTAAGAATTTGTTGTATTCGGTTTATATTGAAAAGGTTTCGTATTTATATAATTAAGAGGTTGTCTCTGTTTCATATTATTATAATTTGAATGTTTCTTTGTTTGAGTTTCCAATTGGAAATCATTGGTAAGCATGTTAAGTGCAGTACTTAGATCAGTGGGGTTCTAAGTGCGCATAAAAGTTCCTAAGGGTTCTTTAAGACCTCTCAATAATATTCTTAACGCGTATGTTCTGAAATATTGAATAAGGATGGTCGCTTCACTAGTTTTTATATGTGTACTAAGATATGATGCTTGAAGATTTAATAAATCTTGTATTTTGTCATAGAATACGAATGCGGTTTCGTTTCCTTGTTTTAATTCTGTCATTTCAATGTTGAGGGAATAACAGTCCCTTTTATCTGCGTACGTATTGAGTAGCGCATTTTTTATATCTAACCATCGAGTAATTGAGCAACTAGCTATATTAATCGCGGCTTGACCTTTTATTTTTGCAAGAATGCTTGACATAAGATATTCATTTTGAAAATCATTTGTGTCTGTGATATTATAGAATTTATTCATTAACTTTTCACAAATTTCAATGAACCGTGGAAGAAGTTTAGTGTCTCCATAAAAATCTGGGATCATTTCTAAGTAATCCTTTTTAAGTATAGGTACTGCCATTTCGACTAGATTTAAATTTCTGATTTGAGCAATTAAATCTGAACTGATTGGAGTAACAATTGTAGGGGTAGACGGGGGTAAGTCAGAGGATTTATCTGAATCCGTATCAGTTTCTATTTGACGCGTATCTCTGAAGGACATATGTACTTACAGCAATAATATCAAGATAGACTTGTCCATTGGCATCTACCGACGGGTCAGCGTGGCAGGAATTGAGAATGATGACTTGGTGGTCTTTTGTTTTCGTAAGATGTGCGCTCGTAGATTGTGAGATCCCCGATCTCTTGTTCTTGGACTTGAAGTTCTTGTTCTATTCTCAATTAATCGTAAACACGAAACAAAAATAACACATTGCTATACGTTGTCGAACGATAAGAGTTTGTTTTTAAAACTTTTAATTTTTTTCACTATGTATTTTGTTTGAGAATCCTACCGACTGCGCCAGTTATACAATTTCCATTTATAATTGTAATAAAAAAATGTTTTATTGTTCTTAAGTACATTCAAATAGTTCTGACTATTACAGAGGTTAAATCTCTAATACTGACTAAAAGTATAATATTTCTATTTGTTAAATCAGAATGATTACATAGTATTTTCTTATCGTTAAACATGGTGGATTTTGTGAACTAGAATTGCAGAAAACAAAACATCCCAATATTTATCTAGTGGAAAAGGTTTTAAAAACAAAGGGATCCAAGGTTCACGTGAAATGGTTAGGATTTGACTCTAGTTATAATTCATGGATAAAAAAGAAAGATGTTTTATAATATCATATATATATATATATATATATATATATATATATATATATATATATATATATATATATTAAATTAATAATCTAAAAAAATACAAAAATTGTTTTTAAAATGTAACAAAAACAAAATACAGTGATAAAATTTAAAAAAATATTCATAATTACGATACTTCAATTTTCATTAGATATACTGTAGTGCCGCCACGGTAGTGTTTCTGTAGAGTTTGGTAGTATATATCTTTTATCATCATCTGCACTGAGTACAAGTTTGTTTTGTTCAACTGTATATATGTCATGTTTTTTAGATATAATATTATTTTGAATTTTATGTGATTTTGTTTTGTCAAAAAGTGTTCTCTTGTAATCATCCACAGTAAGGGTCTTTGTCACAACCCCTGATACACCCTTTGCCTTAGAATAAGATTTATCAGTATCCAATTTAAATGAGTACATTTTAGAACGTAACCCAACAAATTCAGTCATCAACATGCCTGCGTTTCCATCTTTAAACAATCCCAAAACTTTTTTCTTAGCTTCAGGTATCCCATATCTATTGTTTTTGGAGTAATCTGAAGTGTCGAATCCATTAATATCCATTTTAATTTGTATATATGGATCTTCATTAAATTCATTAATGAGTGAATCGGTATCGAAGTATAGAAGTTTAGGTTGTGTAAATGTTTGAAGTTTGTAAGTATAATGAAAATCATACATTAAATATTTGCTAATATCCAAAATAGCCATGCCCACGTTAATAGGTTTGTTGAATTTAATTTTAACTTTATTTAATTCTATTGTAATTAAAATCGAAGTTAATATAGTCGATTTCATGAAATTTGGTTTTGCAATTAATTTTCGCGCACCACCTCTTCCATTCCATTTAGAAACTAGTTTTATATCTCTATATTTTCTTAAATTTTCCGTGCTTTTTCCAAATACTGCATTGTTCATTAATTTTAAAAAAAAATTTCAAAATCGTTTCGTGCTATTTTCCGAAAGTCTGTATTCATATCAATATACTTTTTGATTCAGAATGATTCTTGAAATTTTATAATTCTATGAATTTTTATTAATTTCATACCCAATGCTATGGCTTGTTTTAAATTCCTATAATGGATTATATATTTTACCATATTATGTAAGGTAGTTAATAATTTTTTTAATTTCGAACCGAGGGGTGTTTGTTGAACTGGGCATAGTGGTAAGTTTTTATGTATGTTGTGTAGGTGTTGAGGATAATCTAAATCAACTTCAAGTATGTACCCATTGGAACCATTCTCAGATACTGAATTCACTTCAAAAGCAAGAATTTGATCGTTAGTTAACCATTCAAAATTTCCATGTGGTAAACATTGTATCATTGCCCAACCATATAAATTACATGCATCAAAATACATAATATACTTCTCGGGGTTAGTTGATTCATATGATGTCATGTATTGGTTGTTGGCTTTGGCATATCGATTACAACATTGACTAACACCTCCACGTATACCTCGTTCAAAGAATAAGAGCATATCGATGTCAGTTAATAGCTCCAAATGCACACCAGTCATTTTTAACATAACATCCCAAGCCAGACCTATAAAAAAATAATCAAGTCTTTTCAAATTGTTGATAGCAGATTAATTAA
Source organism: Nebria brevicollis (assembly GCA_944738965.1). NCBI lineage: Eukaryota > Metazoa > Arthropoda > Insecta > Coleoptera > Carabidae > Nebria > Nebria brevicollis. Next base: position 6,255,183 of record OX122905.1, read on the forward strand.
TTTTTACCAGGTGTTGTATAGTAGTGAGCAGAATCTAGAGCATATGATTTCAAGCAGACATCTCTAAAATTTTCAAAGATGTTTGCTAGTAGTAACACATCAGTCTTGGGATATAAATCTATGTAATCTCCAATTGTTTTATGACTGAATGTGCTCCATACAAGTTGAGCGTGGGAGTAATCCGTGTCACTTATACCAATTTGTCTCAGTTTGGAATAAAACGCCTCTTTAGGTGGTAACTGTTCTTCTTTAAACCGATCCCATGAGTTCACATAGTCATAGGGAAATATACCCTTTCGAGTTAGTAGTTGAAATTTAACATTGTTTGAATAGTTCTTCCGCATGATATTAAATGCATTTGCGTCCATATGGCTGACAAGCTTGTTTAGTGAACTGTTCATAAATCTTGAAATATTACAATAGTTTTTTAAATATATTTTACATTTTTTTTCTTTACTATAATTAACATACCTGAGAGAATCAAGAAACCTGAGCTCCATACCCCCAACCATTTTAGAGAAGGATATATAACGTTCCTCGTTGGCAGGTATTAATTTTATTTTCTCTTCAGTAGCCCCGAGTTCTTTCACGAGAAAGTGACTGTCATAACCACTTAAATTGTGGAAAAATACGGGAATGTAGTTAGGATATTGATAATTTAAAATACATGAGTTGTGAGTGGCACCACGAAATTTTCCTGAACATAAAATAATATAAGTAATGTGTAATATCATATTTTTGAAATAAAATTTACCTGTTGAATGACAGTGGTCACGAACCTTCTTCGTTTCCTCATCCGCTCCAAACAATTTATCACAAATATGACATTTTTCAGCGGTGGTGAGGCAACATCGTCCCCTTCAAACAATTTTATTGATGCAATGTTTTTATACAATGCATGCACTTTCATCACAATCTCATAAAATTTTTTCATGAACCATTTCGCTGGTTCTGCTCCACGATATAATTCAAATATTGATAATGAATTATCATATGAACATACCAATTGATAAGCAACTGCACATGCTATATGTTTTTGATATTCATTGGTGTATGAGGTTGTTGGATCTGGTTGACAAGTATTAACTGGTACCATTAGAGATTCAAAATCTGCGTAAATTATAAATGGATGACGTACTTTACGCATATAATATTTAAATTTAAGCCACTTCTCACCTTCGCTTGGCATTATAATTCTAACAGCTTCCGCAAGGATACAATCTTCTTCGTGACGTTTTAACAAGTCTGTTCGTCCAAAATATTGTAAACATCGATCACAAATCCAATGTTTATGACTCCGTTTTGAAATTTGCGAGTCGAGCAGACGATATAGTGATTTGATCCATGCAAAGTGTGATTGATTTTTCTGTTTCCAATAAAGTAGATTGATGTGTTGGTCTTTTTATTTTTGTATAATGAAATGGTCCTACTTCATTATAATTATTACTCTTTCCATCAAATTCAAGACCATAAACATTAATAGACACGTCATTCTGTTTTTCGAATTTGGGAATATCTGTCAATGGTGTAGGAAAGTTAAATTGAAAAATTCATAAGGGTCTTGGAGGTATTTGGATGGTCTTTGAGGATTTGAACTAACAGGAAACATAGCAGAGAGAAGCGACCAAATAAAGCAATTCTCATCATTATTATGCACATTCACCACTGCCTTCCGGCTTTTAATCGAATTTGGGAGTTCGATGTATGAAGAACCACCATTTACTGGATTGAATTTATTGATGTTCACCTAAATTTATCATATTTCTAAATTATAATTTTCAAAAGACATTTATTTTTATTTACATACTTGCAAGTGCTTGATACATAACAAAGCTTTTCCAGAATCACGTTCTTGAAATTCATCCATTTTTTCACGAATAGAACCGACCACATTATTTGTAAACCATGTTGAAAAGTCATCACTAATAGTGATGGGAGCCATCTTAGATGTGTGAAAGATTTCAGTTATAAGTTCCTGTTCACCTTTCTTTACAATATAATCACAACACAAATCACAAACAATTTTAACTGGTGAGCGATGTTCAACCATAAATTGTCCAATTTTTATAATTAATATTAATTTACATTGTTCTAAAAAGTCAATTGGTTCAAGAATATGATCACTGTTTACAATTCGACCACAGCACACCCGATTTTTAAAAGCACTCTTAATATCTATCCACTTAACCTCATTAGAAGACATATTAAATATTATTTAAGACTAATGAAATAAAATATAAATAAAAGTATTAAGGTATTCATATAAATTTTAAATCATATGTTGTCCGAACTGTTCTGTATCTATACATGTTGTGCAATCGAATGGATCCACTACACGATTTATCAATTGCTTACATTTAAAACATTTCTGATCAATATTAATTTCAGTCGTATAGAAATTTATGTTGTGTTTTTCCATCAAACTAGTTTTAAATCAACAGATTCATTAAAAATTACCCCCAGACCACACAGATAACACAAATAATGTATACCACAATTTGTTATGGATCCTTCAAAACCCTTGTATATTAAACATATATCTCTATTTCGTAAGTCTTCCCTGAAGAATAATTTTCGATGAGATTGCCCAGGCATTTTCGAAAAATAACAATTAATTAATGACAAAATCTATTTTCGGTTTGTATATTATACAGAAATGTGATAAAAAATAAACTGTTTGTTAACACATTATTCAAAACACCAATATCCTGTTTTGGTAGGCTTAAAAGATAATAAGTTAACCAAAATCCTGCTACGATCTATTTAATAAAAAAACAACTGTCTTTGTTGTAATCTCTCACATAAAAAATAAAATTTTCCTGTTTCGTTCTGTTTATTAAAACATGCACCCGTCTTTGTTGCAAGCTATCTTATCTTATTTATTACCACAACTATTGTTATTAAATTGTATAAATAAGGTGACAAAATTATTAACATTACAGTATATCACAAAAATTACTCGTCGCTAAATATCTGTTCCATTAAATATTGGTAAGTTTATAATATTTAAATTTTACATATAAAATCTAAAACAAATAATTTATTAGACATGGATTTCCAAAAACTTAACCAACTTGGTTTGGTCAAATCAAATACAATTATAAAGTTATTTGATTTAGATGAATCAAAAAAATATGCAATTAATGGGGCAAAGCTGGTAATAACAATATTTGGAAAATCTATTTGCTTAGAAACTGAAGACTTCATTGTGTATCTATCGAAACGCTTTAATTTACTAACAGAGTATGAAATTTTAAAATTAAATGGTTCATTTTTCAAAGTATTTAAAAAAGAAGATCACATTCAAAAAATAGAATTTTACGAGAAAAACTAATTCTATTGACAAAAAATGGCACCACAATTTACATATATATTTAAAGAGATACCAGAAAATTGGAATGTGTCAACCGAGTTTCCATTAGTTGTAAATCTAGAAAATGATATCGATTCATTCTACAATGATGATTTAACTGATGATGGTAGGTCTACCAATAGCGATTTTTTTATTGATTTTAATGATTTAGATGCAAATGAAATTTCAAATGAATCTTTTAGTTCAATATTACCATATTGCTTTAATAACTCAAACCACATTGTAATAACTTATCATAAATGGCTTATTCCTAGTTATACAGATAGTAGTTGCTGGAATATTAGTCGCTTTTGCGTAGAATGTTTAACTTCAAAAATTAATAATTCTGTTTGCAATATATTTAAACCTAACGAAAATATGATAGCTGATATGTGGTATTTTTTTAATCAAAAAACCACACAATTTTTTCTAGACAATGCATCAATGTACTCTTTCTTATGTAATCAAGAATATAATTATTGTTTTATATGTTTGAATCAAATATTCGAATGGTTTTCATCAACCACTGGTACATGTAATATAGATTGATTTCTTTTAATTATTATAACATATCATCATCAGTTAAACCGATGTAATTTTTCTAACATGTTGTTTAATAAAGTAAATCAAATTGTAATAAAAATTTTTTTTCTACAAAAATTCATCAATGTTTTCTCTTGTACTTGTTCTATTACTACAATATTAAATAAACTTTTAAAATGTTAAAAATATATTTTTGTTAATATTTAATAACTTATAAAACCTATCCCTATTAATCATCCAATCTATACAGTCTGTTGTATTAAATTATGCAAAATGTGATAAGAAAAAAAAGGATGTGGTATCATTGATGTGGTATCATAATTAAAAAAAAAATTCATGCATTAACAAAGCAAACATGGTAGAGAAATGTAAGTTTTTTATAAGTACAGTGATTTATATAAAATTATATTAAAAAATGTTCTGATAGAATTATTAAATATTTTTTAAATTAGAAATTAGATTTAAATGTTGTTAGTAATATTTTATGTTTATATTTATTTTAAATTTAAATATATATTTTTTTTTTTAGAAAATAGAAACTATAATTTGGGGTGTTCCCCCAAATCATACAAAATTAATTTATGGTGGAGAAATGGGTGCTCTAACGGTGCTCATATTCCACTATATTAATGTAATATACATTTATTAATTAGTTGTAAGCATTAAATATATTTTAAAATTAATTACGTATAAGTACTCTAAATAAAACAAAATTTGTTTTTACTTTTTGGTGTACTTTACTATACCCCCCAAATAAGATGTACAAATTGTTGAATATATTTCTTAAAACAAAAATTATTATGAATATAATGAATTCTAAACCAACATACAATCTGCTTTACATTCACGTTAAGTTGGTACACAACACCAATTTGCAACTTGGGTTACTCTCTTATTATTTTAGTACTGCAACCTAGGATACTCTACTGGTCCTGGCTTACATTCACGTTAAGTTGGTATACTCTACTGGTATAATTTAATATACCCCAAACATCATACAACCCGCTTTACATTCACAAAAAAAAAACAAAGTACACGAATTATCATACAACCCAATTTCCATTAATGCATTAGCGATATCTTCTTAGGTACCCCAAATATCATACAACCCGCTATACACCCACGTCAACCCAACACTCCCTATGACGTCACAACGGCACGACCAATCAGAATCGAGACCTTGAACTGTGCTAGAAACGGCGTTTTCTATCTACTTATGTCTCATTTGAAACGAATTTTTATCAATATCTGAACAAATATTATGGAGGTCTACAACATTTTAGTGAAATACGCTAGGAAATATATTTTTCTGCATTTGGCAGTTTTACGCTTGTATTTGCGTATATTACAGCAATATGTCTCACTTGAAACGATTTTGTATCAATATCTGAACATATTTATTGAGGTTTACAACATTTTAGTGAAATACGCAAGGAAATATATGTCTCTACTATTGGCATTTTAACGCTTGTATTTGCGTATATTACAACAATATGTCTCATTTGAAACGAATTTGTATCAATATCTGAACATATTTAATGGGGGTCTACATCATTTTAGTGAAATACGCAAGGAAATAAATTTCTCTGCTATTGGCATTTTAACGCTGGTATTTGCGTATATTACAGCAATATGCCTCATTTGAAACGAATTTGTATCAATATCAGAACAAATTTTATGGAGGTCTACAACATTTTAGTGAAATACGCAAGGAAATATAGTCCTCTGCTATTGGCATTTTGACGCTTGTATTTGCGTATATTACAGCAATATATCTCATTTGTAACGAATTTTTATCAATATCTGAACAAAGTTTATGGAGGTCTACAACATTTTAGTGAAATACGCAAGGAAATATATTTCTCTACATTTAGCACTTTAACGCTTGTATTTGCGTATATTACAGCAATATGTGTCATTTGAAACGATTTTATATTAATATCTGAACATAATTATTGAGGTCTACATTATTTTAGTGAAATACGCAAGGAAATATATGTCTCTGCTATTGGCATTTTAACGCTTGTTTTTGCGTATATTACAGCAATATGTCTCATTTGAAACGAATTTGTATCAATATCTGAACAAATTTAATGGAGGTCTACATCATTTTGGTGAAATACGCAAAGAAATATATTTCTATGCTAGTGGAATTTTAGCGCTTGTATTTGTGTATAATACAGTAACATGTCTCATTTGAAACGAATTTGTATCAATATCTGAACAAATTTTATGGAGGTCTACAACATTTTAGTGAAATACGCAAAGGAAATATATTTCTATGCTATTTGCATTTTGTCGCTTGTATTTGCGTATATTACAGCAATATGTCTCATTTGAAACGAATTTGTTTCAATATCTGAACAAATTTTATGGAGGTCTGCACATTTTAGTGTAATACGCGAGGAAATATATTTCTCTGCTATTGGCATTTTAACGCTTGGTTTTGCGTATATTACAGCAATATGTCTCATTTGAAACGAATTTGTATCACTATCTGAACATATTTAATGGAGATCTACAACATTTTAGTGATATACGCAAGGAAATATATTTCTCTGCTATTGGAATTTTGACGCAAGTATTAACGTATATTTCAGCAATATGTCTCATTTGAAACGAATTTTTATCAATATCTGAACAAATTTTACGGAGGTCTACAACAATTTAGTGAAATACGCAAGGAAATATATTTTTCTGCATTTGGCAGTTTAACGCTTGTATTTGCGTATATTACAGCAATATGTCTTATTTGAAACGATTTTGTATCAATATCTGAACATATTTATTGAGGTCTACATTATTTTAGTGAAATACGCAAGGAAATATATGTCTCTGCTATTGGCATTTTAACGCTTGTTTTTGCGTATATAACAGCAATATGCCTCATTTGAAACGAATTTGTATCAATATCTGCACAAATTTTATGGAGATCTACAACATTTTAGTGAAATACGCAAGGAAATCTATTCCTCTGCTATTGGCGTTTTGACGCTTGTATTTGCGTATATTACAGTGACATGTCTCATTTGAAACGATTTTGTATTAATATCTGAACATATTTATTGAGGTCTACATTATATTAGTGAAATACGCAAGGAAATATACGTCTCGGCAATTGGCATTTTAACGCTTGTATTTACGTATATTACAGCAATATGTCTCATTTGAAACTAATTTGTATCAATATCTGAACATATTTAATCTAGGTCTACAACATTTTAGTGAAATACGCACGGAAATATATTTCTTTGCTATTGGCATTTTAAAGTTTGTGTTAGCGTTTATTACATCAATATGTCTCACTTGAAAGAATTTGTATCAAAATCTGAACATATTTAATAGAGGTCTACAACATTTTAGTGAAATACGCAAGGAATTATATTTCTCTGCTATTGGCCTTTTAACGTTTGTATTTGCGTATATTACAGCAATATGTCTCATTCGAATCGAATTTGTATCAATATCTGAACATATTTATTGAGGTCTACAACATTTTAGTGAAATACGCAAGGAAATTTATTTCTCTGCTATTGGCATTTAACGCTTTTTTTTGCGTATATTACAGCAACATATCTCTTTTGAAACGAATTTGTATCAATATCTGAACATATTTAATGGAGGTCTACAACATTTTAGTGAAATACGCACGGAAATATATTTCTCTGTTATTGGCATATTCACGCTTGTATTTGCGTATATTACAGCAATATGTCTCATAAGAAACGAATTTGAATCAATATCTGAACATAATTAATGAGGTCTACAACATTTTAGTGAAATACGCAAGGAAATATATTTCTTTGCTATTGGCATTTTAAAGCTTGTATTAGCGTCTATTACATCAATATGTCTCATTTGAAACGAATTTGTATCAATATCTGAACATATTTAATGGAGGTCTACAACATTTTTGTGAAATACGCAAGGGATTATATTTCTCTGCTATTGGCATTTTCACGCTTGTATTTGCATATATTACAGCAATATGTCTCATTTGAAACGAATTTGTATCAATATCTGAACAAATTTTATGGAGGTCTACAACATTTTAGTGAAATACGCAAGGAAATATATTTCTCATTTATTGGCATTTATCGTTTGTATTTGCGTATGTTACAGCAATATATCTCATTTGAAACGGATTTGTATCAATATCTGAACATATTTTATGGAGGTCTACAACATTTTAATGAAATACGCAAGGAAATATATTTCTCTGCTATTTGCATTTTGACGCTTGTATTTGCGTATATTAAGGCAATATATCTCATAAGAAACGAATTTTTATCAATATCTGAACATATTTATTGGAGGTCTACAACATTTTAGTGACATACGCAAGGAAATATATTTCTTTGCTATTGGCATTTTAAAGCTTGTATTAGCGTTACATACATCAAGATGTCTCATTTGAAACGAATTTGTATCAATATCTGAACATATTTAATGGAGATCTACAACATTTTAGTAAAATACGCAAGGATATATATAACTCTGCTATTGGCATTTTGACGCTTGTATAAGCGTATATTACAGCAAAATGTTTCATTTGAAACGAATTGTTATCAATATCTTAACAAATTTTATGGAGGTCTACAACATTTTAGTGAAATACGCAAGGAAAGATATTTCTCTGCTATTGGCATTTTCACGCTTGTATTTGCGTATATTAGAGCAATATGTCTCATTTGAAACGAATTTTTATCAATATCTGAACAAATTTTATGGAGGTCTACAACATTATAGTGAAATACGCAAGGAAATATATATCTCTGCTATTTGCATTTTGACGCTTGTATTTGCGTATATTACAGCAATATGTCTCATATAAAACGAATTTGTATCAATATCTGAACAAATTTTATGGAGGTCTCAACAAGTTAGTGTTATACGCGAGGAAATATATTTCTCTGTTATTGGCAGTTTAACGCTTGTTTTTGCGTATATTACAGCAATATGTCACATTTGAAACGAATATGTATCAATATCTGAATATATTTAATGGAGGTCTACATCATTTTAGTGAAATACGCAAGGATATATATTTCACTGCTATTGGCATTTCAACGTTTGTATTTGCGTATATTACAGTAACATGTCTCATTTGAAACGAATTTGTATCAATAACTAAACAAATTTTATGGAGGTCTACAGCATTTTAGTGAAATACGTAATGAAATATATTTCTCTGCTATTTGCATTTTGACGCTTGTATTTGCATATAATACAGCAACAGTCTCATTTGAAACGAATTTGTATCAATATCTGAACAAATTTTATGGAGGTCTCAACATTTTAGTGTAATACGCGAGGAAATTTATTGCTCTGCTGTTGGCATTTTAACGCTTGTTTTTGCGTATATTACAGCAATATGTCTCATTTGAAATAAATTTGTATCAATATCTGAACATATTTAATGGAGGTCTACAACATTTTAGTGAAATACGCAAGGAAATATATTACTCTGCTATAGGCAATTTAACGCTTGTATTTATGTATATTACAGTAACATGTCTCATTTGAAACGAATTTGTATCAATATCTGAACAAATTTTATGGAGGTCTACAACATTTTAGTGAAATACGCAAGGAAATATATTTCTTTGCTATTCGCATTTTAAAGCTTGTATTAGCGTTTATTACATCAATATGTCTCATCTGAAACGAATTTGTATCAATATCTGAACATATTTAATGAAGGTCTCCAACATTGTAGTGAAATGCGCAAGGAAATATATTTCTCTGCTATTGGCATTTTAACGCTTGTATTTGCGTATATTACAGCAATATGTCTCATTTGAAACGAATTTGTATCAATATCCGAACAAATTTTATGGAGATTTAAAACATTTTAGTGAAATACGCAAGGAAATATATTTCTCTGCTATTGGCATTTTGACGCTTGTATTTCCGTATATTACAGCTATATGTCTCATTTGAAACGAATTTTTATCAATATCTGAACACATTTTATGGACGTCTCAACATTTTAGTGTAATACGCAAGGAACTATATTTCTCTGCTATTGGCATTTTCACGATTGTATTTGCGTATATTACAGCAATATGTCTCATTTGAAACGAATTTGTATCATTATCAGAACAAATCTTATGGAGGTCTCATCATTTTAGTGTAATACGCGAGGAAATATATTTCTCTGCTTTTGGCATTTTAACGCTTGTTTTTGCGTATTTTACAGCAATATGTCTCATTCGAAACGAATTTGTATCAATATCTGAACAAATTTTATGGAGGTCTACAACATTTTAGTGAAATACGCAAGGAAATATATTTCTCTGCTATTGGCATTTTAACGCTTGTATTTGCCTATATTACAGCAATATGTCTCATTTAAAACGAATTTGTATCAATATCTGAACATATTTAATGGAGGTCTACAATAATTTAGTGAAATACGAAAGGAAATATATTACTCTGCTATTGGCATTTTGACGCATGTATTTGCGTATATTACAGCAATATGTCTCATTTGAGACGAATTTTTATCAATATCTGAACAAATTTTATGGAGGTCTCTTTAGTGAAATACGCAAGGAAATATATTTCTCTGCTATTCGCATTTACCGTTTGTATTTGCGTATATTACAGCAATTTGTCTCATTTGAAACGAATTTGTATCAATATCTGAACATATTTAATGAAGGTCTAGAACATTTTAGTGAAATACGCAAGGAATTATATAACTCTGATTTTGGCATTTTAACGTATGTATTTGCGTATATTACAGCAATATGTCTCATTTGAAACGAATTTGTATAAATATCTGAACATATGTAATAGAGGTCTACAACAGTTTAGTAAAATACGCAAGGAAATATATTTCTTTGCTATAGGCGTTTTAAAGCTTGTATTAGCGTTTATTACATCAATATGTCTCATTTGAAACGAATTTGTATATATCTCTGAACATATTTTAAGTATGTTCAGATATTGAAATAACTTCGTTTAAAATGAGACCTGTTACTGTAATATACGCAAATACAAACGTTAAAATGCCAATAGCAGAGAAATATATTTCCTTGCCTATTTCAATAAAATGTTGTAGACCTCCATTAAATATGTTCAGATATTGATACAAATTCGTTTCAAATGAGACATATTGCTGTAATATACGCAAAAACAAGCGTTAAAATGCCAATAGCAGAGAAATATATTTCCTCGCGTATTATACTTAAATGTTTAAACATCCATACAATTTCTTCAGATATTGATACAAATTTGTTTCTAATGAGACATATTGATGTAATATACGCAAATACAAGCGTCAAAATGGAAATAGCAGAGAAATATATTCCCTTTTGTATTTCACTAAAATGTGGTAGACCTCCAATAAATATGTTCAGATATTGATATACATTCGTTTCAAATGAGACATATTGCTGTAATATACGCAAAAACAAGCGTTAAAATGCCAATAGCAGAGAAATATATTTCCTCGCGTATTACACTAAAATGTTTAATCATCCATAAAATTTGTTCAGATATTGATAAAAATTCGTTTCAAATGAGACATATTGCTGTAATATACGCAAATAAAAGCGTTAAAATGCTTATAGCAGAGAAATAAATTTCCTTGCGTATTTCACTAAAATGTTGTAGACCTCCATTAAATATGTTCAGATATTGATACAAACTCGTTTCAAATGAGGCATATTGCTGTAATATACGCAAATGCAAGAGTGAAAATGCCAATAGCAGGAAAATATATTTCCTTGCGTATTTCACTAAAATGTTGTAGACCTCCATAAAATTAGTTCAGATATTGATAAAAATTCGTTTCAAATGAGACATATTGCTGTAATATAAGCAAATACAAGCGTGAAAATGCCAATAGCAGAGAAATATATTTCCTTGCGTATTTCACTAAAATGTTGTAGACCTCCATAAAATTTGTTCAGATATTGATAAAAATACGTTTCAAATGAGACATTTTACTGTAATATAGGCTAATACAAGCGTTAAAATGCCAATAGCAGCGATATATATTTCCTTGCGTATTTCACTAAAATGTTGTAGACCTCCATTAAATATGTTCATATATTGATACAAATTCGTTTCAAATAAGACATATTGCTGTAATATACGCAAATACAAACTTTAAAATGTTAATAGCAGAGAAATATAATTCCTTGCGTATTTCACTAATATGTGGTAGACCTCCATTATATATGTTCAGATATTGATACAAATTCGTTTCAAATGAGACATATTGATGTATTATACGCTAAAACACATGCTTTAAAATGCCAATAGCACAGAAATATATTTCCTTGCGTATTTCATTAAAATGTTGTAGACATCAATAAAATTTGTTCAGATATTGATACAAATTCGTTTCAAATGAGACAAGTTACTGTAATATACGCAAATACAAGCGTTAAAATGCCAATAGAAGAGAAATAAATTTCCTTGCGTATTTCACTAAAATGTTGTAGACCTCAATAAATATGTTCAGATATTGATACAAAGTCGTTTCAAATGAGACATATTGCTGTAATATACGCAAATACAAGTGTCAAAATGCCAATAGCAGAGAAATATATTTCCTTCCGTATTTCACTAAAATGTTGTAGATCTCCATAAAATTTGTTCAGATATTGATACAAATTCGTTTCAAATGAGACATATTGCTGTAATATACGCAAATACAAGCGTTAAAATGCCAATAGCAGAGAAATATATTTCCTTGCGTATTTCACTATCATGTTGTAGACCTCCATTAAATTTGTTCAGATATTGATACAAATTCGTTTCAAATGAGACATATTGATGAAATATACGCTAATACAAGCGTTAAAATGCCAAGAGCAGAGAAATATATTTCCTATATCAGTCTGACACGCACACTTGTACGGGATAGATGTGCGGTTCCTCGCTCATGCGAGTAGTATAGCTTACATTGCAAATAGCTATTTACACATACCTCAATTTTTGTATTATTTAATTATGCAAACGCAGCAAAATTTAAATCGCGAGTGTAGTAGTTTTATTTTATATACGTTACTGGGTCACCATGAAAGGTGACCCAAAAACAGTTGCTAAAATTATACAAAGAACCGACGGAAAATACTCAATAATTCCACCATCAGGGCAGAAAGCTATACCAGCTGAATTAAAGAACTTAGGATTTATCCCACCAACGCCTCCTTTGCCATCCACCGAGCACGCACGAGCGAAGTCGGCCACTCAACTCTACGCACAGGCTTCAACATCTCACGCACTCCAACAAACGACCAGCATAATGGATACCGAAGGATCGCCCGCCTTCTCAAAAAGTGCAAAAATAGTAAGATCTCCCATTTTTACTAGGAAACTATCAAACTTCGATTCTTACATAGAACCACCAACACCCCCATCACGAGAGCAAATAGCAACCCCTACAGGAAGTCTAAATGAACAAGAAACCGCTTCGACCTTAAACACCCAGTCGATCTCGGAACCTGCAGTACTAGATAAAACTGGAGACAGCTGGACAGTTATCAATTCCAGAAAGAGCAAAAGATCCAGCCCGGAAGAAAATAGAAACATAAGACAGAAAACCCCAACAGACTACTGGCTCAATGGACCAGAAACCTCAAATAAATTCGAAAAACTAAATGTAGAAGAATTAATTGTAGAAGATATTAGTCCTGACATTATTAAACCTCCACCAATTTTCGTACACGGCATAGGAAACATAAAGCCTCTGGCTGACCTCTTGAACCTCCACGCAAAAGACAATTACGTAATTAAGCTTATTGGAAGTTCGCAAGCAAAAATCCAACTGACCGAGCCTAGATTTTATCGCGTCATAACGAAAGAACTAGAAGAAAAGAAAACAGAATTCCATTCATTTCAATCAAAATCGGAAAGAAAATTCAAAGATGTACTACGTGATCTTCAACACACTGTTGACATCGAAAAATTAAAGAAAGAAATACACCCATATGGACATAATGCATTACATATATGGAACATTATGCATAAAATAACAAAAGCCCCTCTACCTATGTTCTTTATTGAGTTGCAACAAAAGGACAATAATAAAGAAATTTACGACACTTAACAACTTATGCACTCGAAAATCAAATTTGAACCTCCAAGCCAAAAAAGAGAAATACCAGAATGTACAAGATGCCAAAGATTTAATCATACAAAAAATTTCTGCAAACTTTCACCACGTTGCGTGAAGTGCACTGGTGATCATCAGACTAGAGACTGCCCCAAACAAGATAAAAGTACTGCCGCAACCTGCACCAACTGTGGAGGAAACCATCCAGCGAACTACAAAGGCTGCAGTGTCTTTAAAGAAATACTGTCACGTAATTTCGCACCCCTTAGACAAAAACAAAATACAGTCAACCATAACATGACCGGAAATCCTACACAACCAGGCATATCATACGCCCAAAAGACAAGAGCTAATGTCCAACAGACACAAGAAGAACATAACATACAACAAAATTTAAATCATACTTCCGACAAACAGAAAAATAGTAAACTAGAAGCTATGATGATCAAACTGATGGAGCGCATGGACACCATGCTAAATCTCCTCACTACCCTTGTGGCTAAAATGAAATAATGCCCCAGCTCGTAAAACTCGCTCTCTGGAACGCCAGTGGTCTTGGACAACACAGCCAAGAAGTAAAAATATTTATAGCAGAACACAACATAGATGTGATGCTCATTTCCGAAACTCACTTTACAAATAAGACGTATCTGAAAATACCAGGATACTCAATATACAATACCAAACACCCAGATGGTACTGCCCATGGAGGCACTGCCGTAATCATCCGACAACAAATTAAGCACCATGTACTAAATAAATACCAGCACGAACACCTCCAAGCTACTAGCATTGTAATTAACGAAGAGACAACAGGACCTCTAACTATCTCAGCTGTCTACTGTCCACCTAGACACACAATTAACAAAGCACAATTTAAAGACTTTTATAACACTCTGGGGTCTAGATTTATAGCTGGAGGTGACTACAATGTGAAACATCCCTACTGGGGTTCACAACTGACCACCCCTAAAGGTAGACAACTCTACCAAGCAATGCAAGAGAAAAATCTACAACATTTATCTACTGGCCAACCTACATACTGGCCTAGCGACAGAAGAAATGTTCCGGATCTCATAGACTTTTGTGTAGTAAAAGGCGTGTCATCACATTATCTAAATGCCGAAAGTTGCTTAGATCTATCATCGGACCACTATCCAGTCATAATTACTGTAAATAGGCAAATAAAAATAAAACAAAAACCTCCATCACTCATTAGTAAAAAAAGAATGGCACACATTCAAAAATCTGCTGGACAACAAGCTTTTACTCGAAATTTCACTCAAAACCGAACACGAAATAGACAAAGTCATAGAATTCCTAAATGACGTAATAGAAGAATCAGCATGGGGCGCAACACCGGTACAAAACGCCAATCAAAAACGAGAAAATTGTCCAAAAATCGTTAGGTACATCGTCGCTGAAAAACGGAAGCTACGCAAACAATGGCAAATGACAAGATCACCACAGGACAAAACAAAACTTAACCAGGCAAAAAAAGCAGTCAAAAAGTTACTAAGCAACCTGCGACATAAATCTGTCGAAGAATACTTAGAAAATCTCACTCCGTCAGCATCCACAGACTATTCCCTCTGGCGAGCAACAAAAAAGCTCAAACAACCGGAACAGTCAAATCCACCCTTACTCCTAGCAAATGGTAGCTGGGCCAGAACCGATCAGTCAAAAGCGAACACATTTGCGCAACATTTAATATCAGTATTCCAACCCTTTCCTAGTGAAATTTCAGTAGAAGAAGAACAAGAAATCCTGCAGTACCTAAAGACCCCCTACAACTCTGCTTGCCTAAAGTCAAATTAAAAACTAGTGAAATAAAAAACGCTATAACAAATCTTGACCCCAAAAAAGCTTCAGGATATTACCTAATAACAGGAAGGATTCTGCAAGAACTTTCTTCTAAAGGAATCAAGCTGATAACAATGATCTGTAACTCAGTTCTTAGATTAGAATACTTTCCCTCTCAGTGGAAAGTAGCCCAAATTATCTTTATACCCAAGCCAGGAAAACCACCACAAGAAGTAAGCTCCTACAGTCCCATCAGTCTCCCTCCTATAATCTCCAAACTTTTCGAAAAGTTATTGCTTAAGCGCCTAAAGCCAGTTCTAGAAGAAAAATACATAATTCCAAACCACCAATTCGGATTTCGTAAGCAACACGCAACGATTGAACAAATCCACAGAGTCGTGAACGAAATACGCAAAAATCTAGAAGAGAAAAAATACTGCTCGGCTGCCTTCTTAGATATAAGTCAAGCTTTCGATAAAGTCTGGCACACCGGGCTATTGTTTAAAATTAAAAGAATCCTACCACATAATTACTACCAAATCCTCAAATCATACCTTTCCAACAGATATTTCTATATAAAATATGAAGATGAACAAACAAGACTCTACCCAATAGAATCCAGTGTCCCACAAGGTAGTGTACTAGGACCCACACTATATCTCCTATACACAACCGACCTGCCAACATCTGAAACAACATTCATCGCAACATTCGCCGATGATACAACAATACTTGCCTCTCACGAAGATCACAACGTGGCCACACGATATCTTCAGGCACATCTGAACAAAATTCAACTATGGTTAACGAAATGGAGAATAATGGCAAATGAAACCAAATCTACCCATGTCATATTTACGATGAGAAAAGAAACCTGTCCTCCTGTGACACTGTATGGCAAGCCCCTCCCACAGACAGAAGAAGCGAAATATCTAGGCATGCACTTAGATCGTCGTTTAACATGGAAAAAAACACATTTGGACCAAAAGAAAACAACTTGGCCTGAAATTCAGTCGCATGTACTGGCTAATAGGCCGCAAATCTCAACTCTCAACTGAAAACAAATTTCTTCTTTACAGGACTATCCTCAAACCAGTCTGTACGTACGGCATCCAACTATTGGGTACCGCCAGTAACTCTAACATTGAAATCCTGCAGAGATTTCGGTCCAAAGTGCTCCGCTATGTCCTTAATGCACCATGGTTCGTCACCAACGCCATAATTCACCGCGATCTCTTCGTAGTGACAGTGAAAGAAGAAATTAAAAACTGCAGTGAGAAATATCATAGCAGATTACGTGCGCATCCAAATACTTTAGCAAGTAATTTGCTGACAGTGAAGATAAAAAAACGCTTAAAACGTGATAACATACTTGACCTACCTAATAAAAAACTAACAATTTCAATGTTTTTAGTGTCATCATACCTGTTATGCAGAGTCAACAGAAAAAAAAAGCCACCTAGCAAATTCCGGACCTGTCATGCAGAGTCGACAGAAAAGAAGCCAGTTAGCAAATTCCCGACAAGGTGACTAGAAATAGTCACCAACATTGAAACAATTAGCACTTAATCTAGAATAAGAAGAGGACTATCACAGGATAGCACCCTCTACATGCCAATGTATTTTTTGTACATCTTAATATAAGTTTTACTGAATGTCAGTTATTAAGATAGATTGTAAATAAAAATTGGTTATAAAAATAAATGCCAATAGCAGAGAAACATATTTCCTTGCGTATTTCACTAAAATGTTGTAGATCTCCATAAAATTGGTTCAGATATTGATACAAATTCGTGTTAAATGAGACATATTGCTGTAATATACGCAAATACATGCGTTAAAATGCCAATAGCAGAGACATATATTTCCTTGCGTATTTCAATAAAAGGTTGTAGATCACCATAAAATTGGTTCAGATATTGATACAAATTCGTTTCAAATGAGACATATTGCTGTAATATACGCAAAAACAAACGTTAAAATGCCAATAGCAGAGAAATATAATTCCTTGCGTATGTAATGAATCGGGGATTCATTTTCTAATTTAAGTTTTGTTGTTATCTATGAGAGAATGTATCAAGATGCGCGTTATCAGTTTTAGTGATGTCATGGTTTGTTTCCCTTATTTACAATTTTAGATTAGCAATTTGTTTTCAAAATTCGTGTTGTTTATTGACAAAACTTGATGCGTTGTCCGGTATTAATGTGACTTTGAACCGAAGTTAGATTATTGTATCTTATATATATAGAGGGTAGCGAAGGTTCAAAAAAGATAGTCGAGCGAACGCCGTAGCTCGAGCGCGACAGTTTTAGGCATGATGACTAGGGGCATCGTGTTATAAGCATGCCAGTAGTTTTAAGATTATGTTTAAGGATTTATCATTTTCTTAATATGTAAATACAGTTATATTTTTAAACGGAAGTAAGTTCTATCGGCATCCCTTGACCAAGATTCCACGAGCCTTCGTTTCGGCAGGTTTTTATTATTATTTTATTTAATTATAAACGGTGTGGACCCGTTTGTCCACCGGTGGCAGCAGAATTAACACTGATAGTCCATATTATTACACGTATTTCACTAAAATGTTGTAGACCTCCATTAAATATGTTCAGATATTGATACGAGTTCGTTTCAAATGAGACATATTGATGTAATAAACGCTAATACAAGCTTTAAAATGCCAATAGCAAAGAGGTGTATTTCCTTGCGTATTTCACTCAATTGTTGTAGACCTCCATTAAATATGTTCAGATATTGATACAAATTCGTTTGAAATGAGACATATTGCTGTAATATACGCAAAAACAAGCGTTACAATGCCAATTGCAGAGAAATATATTTCCTTGCGTATTTCACTAAAATAATGTAGAAATCCATTAAATATGTTCAGATATTGAGACAAATTCATTTAAAATATGACCTATTGCTGTAATATACGCAAATACAAGCGTTAAAATGCCAATAGTAGAGACATATATTTCCTTGCGTATTTCACTAAAATGTTGTAGACCTCAATAAATATGTTCAGATATTGATACAAAATCGATTCAAATGAGACATATTGCTGTAATTTATACAAATACAAGCGTTAAAGTGCTAAATGCAGAGAATTATATTTCCTTGCGTATTTCACTAAAATGTTGTAGACCTCCATAAAATTTGTTCAGATATTGATACAAATTCGTTTCAAATGAGACATATTGCTGTAATATACGCAAATGCAAGCGTCTAAATGCAAATAGCAGAGAAATATATTTCCTTGCGTATTTCACTAAAATGTTGTAGACCTCCATTAAATATGTTCAGATATTGATACAAATTCGTTTCAAATGCGACATATTGCTGTAATATACGCAAATACAAACGCTAAATGCCAATAGCAGAGAAATATATATCCTTGCGTATTCACTAACATATTGTATATCTCCATAAAATTTGTTCAGATATTGATAAAAATTCGTTTCAAATGAGACATGTTACTGTAATATACGCAAATACAAGCGTTAAAAATGCCAATAGCAGAGAAATATATTTCCTTGCGTATTTCACTAAAATGTTGTAGACCTCCATTAAATATGTTCAGATATTGATACAAATTCGTTTCGGATGAGACATATTGCTGTAATATACGCAAAAACAAACGTTAAAATGCCAATAGCAGAGAAATATAATTCCTTGCGAATTTCACTAAAATGTTGTAGACCTCCATTAAATATGTTCAGATATTGATACAAATTCGTTTCAAATGAGACATATTGTTGTAATATACGCTAATACAAGCGTAAAATGCCAATAGCAGAGAAATATATTTCCTTGCGTATTTCAATAAAATGTTGTAGATTTGTTCAGATATTGATAAAAATTCGTTTCAAATGAGACATATTGCTGTAATATACGCAAATACAAGCGTCAAAATGCCAATAGCAGAGAAATATATTTTACAGCGTATTTCCCTAAAATGTTGTAGACCCTATAAAATTTGTTCAGATATTGATACAAATTCGTGTCAAATGAGACATAATGCTGTAATATACGCAAATGCAAGCGTTTAAAGGCCAATAGCAGAGACATATATTTCCTTGCGTATTTCACTAAAATGTTGTAGACTTCAATAAATGTGTTCAGATATTGATACAAAATCGTTTCTAATGAGACATATTGCTGGAATATACTCAAATTCAAGCGTAAAAGTGCCAATTGCAGAGATATATATTTCCTTGCGTATTTCACTAAAATGTTGTAGACGTCCATAAAATTTGTTTAGATATTGATAAAAATTCGTTTCAAATGAGACATATTATTGTAATAAACGCAAATACAAGCGTCAAAATGCCAATAGCAGAGCAATATATTTTCTTGCGTATTTCAACAAAATGTTGTAATCTCCATAAAATTTGTTCAATTATTGATATAAATTCATTTCAAATGAGAAATTTTGCTGTAGTATACGCAAATACAAGCGCTAAAATGCCAATAGCAGAGAAAAATATTTCCTTGCGTATTTCACTAAACTGTTGTAGACCTGTATAAAATTTGTTCAGATATTGATACAAATTCGTTTCAAATGAGATATATTGCTGTAATATACGCAAATACAAGCGCTAAATGCCAATAGCAGAGAAATATATTTCCTTGCGTATTTCACTAAAATGATGTAGACCTCCATTAAATATGTTCAGATATTGATAAAAAATCGTTTCAATTGAGACATGTTACTGTAATATACGCAAATACAAGCTTTAAAATGCCAATAGCAAAGAAATATATTTCCTTGCGTACTTCACTAAAATGTTGTAGACCTCCATTAAATATGTTCAGATATTAAAACAAATTCGTTTCAAATGAGACATATTGCTGTAATATACGCAAATATAAGCGTTAAGATGCCAATAGCAGAGAAATATATTTCCTTGTGTATTTCACTAAAATGATGTAGACCTCCATTAAATATGTTCAGATATTGATGCAAATTCGTTTTAAATGAGACATATTACTGTAATATGCGCAAATACAAGCGTTAATATGCCAATAGCAAAGAAATATAATTCCTTGCGTATTTCACTAAAATGTTGTAGACATCCTTAAAATATGTTCAAATATTGATACAAAATCGTTTCAAATGAGACATATTGCTGTAATATACGCTTAATACAAGCTTTAAAATGCCAATAGCAAAGAAATATATTTCCTTGCGTATTTCACTAAAATGATGTAGACCTCCATTAAATATGTTCAGATATTGATACAAATTCGTTTCAAATGAGACATATTGCTGTAATATACGCAAAGACAAGCATCAAAATGCCAATAGCAGAAAAATATATTTCCTTGCGTATTTCACTAAAATGTTGTAGATCTCCATAAAGTTTGTTCAGATATTGAAACAAATTCGTTTCAAATGAGACATATTGCTGTAATATTCGCAAATACAAACGTTAAAATGCCAATAGCAGAGAAATATAATTCCTTGCGTATTTCACTAAAATGTTGTAGACCTCCATTAAATATGTTCAGATATTGATACAAATTCGTTTCAAATGAGACATATTGATGTAATATACGCTAAAACAAGCGTTAAAATGCCAATAGCAGAGAATTATATTTCCTTGCGTATTGAACTAAAATGTTCTAGACCTCCATAAAATTTGTTCAGATATTGATACAAATTCGTTTCAAATGAGACATATTGCTGTAATATACGCAAATACAAGCGTCAAAATGCCAATAGAAGAGAAAAATATTTCCTTGCGTATTTCACTAAAATGTTGTAAACCTCCATTAAATAAGTTCAGATATTGATACAAATTCGTTTCAAATGAGACATATTGCTGTAATTTACGCAAATACAAACGTTAAAAGGCCAATAGCAGAGAAATATAATTCCTTGCGTATTTCACTAAAATGCTGTAGACCTACATTAAATATGTTCAGATATTGATTCAAATTCGTTTCAAATGAGACATGTTGCTGTAATATACGAAAATACCAGCGTTAAAATGCCAATAGCAGAGAAATATATTTCCTTGCGTATTTCACAAAAATGATGTAGACCTCCATTAAATATGTTCAGATATTGATACAATTACGTTTAAAATGAGACATATTGCTTTAATATACGCAAATACAAGCGATAAAATACCAATAGTAGAGACATATATTTCATTGCGTATTTCACTAAAATGTGGTAGACCTCAATAAATATGTTCAGATATTGATACAAAATCGTATCAAATGAGACATATTGCTGTAATATACGCAAATACAAGCGTCAAAATGCCTATAGCAAAAAAATATATTTCCTTGCGTATTTCACTAAAATGTTGTAGACCTCCATTAAATATATTCAGATATTGATACAAATTCGTTTCAAATGCGACAAATTGCTGTAATATTCGTAAATACAAACGTTAAAACGCCAATAGCAGAGAAATAAATATCCTTGCGTATTTCACTATAAAATTTGTTCAGATATTGATAAAAATTCGTTTCGAATGAGACATATTGCTGTAATATACGCAAATACAAGCGCTTAAGTGCCAATAGCAGAGAAATATATTTCCTTGCGTATTTCACTAAAATGTTGTAGACGTCCATTTAATATGTTCAGATATTGATGCAAAAAAAAAAAAAAATTCACGAGCATCCGTACTTATTGTATCTGCGCCGTAAAAACTAATAGCCGGTAAAGTACCTACATAAGATTGGTTATCTAAGGTGTATAAAAAATGTGGAAAGTCACCTGCTTTGACCGAAGATGGTAAATCAAGAGCTTTGGGTAATGACAACAATGACATAGGAAGAAAGTTGATTGAATCTATAAAACGTATTTTATTATTATTCACTTCTATGAGTAGAATTTTACTCCCGTTTTATATCAAATTGGAGGACATATTCAGAGTATCTGTCAGATTTTTTAATATAAATTGCGCGTCGAAGATTTTTGCGTTGTGAGCGATACATGAGATGGATGAAAATGATTTGCGTGGAAGAAGGACGTAATCTACAAATGACGATAAAGCGTTCATTTTGAATATATGTTGCCTAATACCTCATACATAACACAATACACGTAAGTCACCTGATTCAGCACAGACATTGCACGTTTGTTGAACAAAACACAAGTTCACCTCATGTTCAACGTCTTTACCGATTATTTTCTCTTGACGAGTTTCAAAATCGTAAAAAATAAAAAGTTTTTGATTGTCCGCCTTATGTCGAGTAACCTAAAAGCGCGGTTAACGGATCATGAGAGTAGTTTCAGGACAGGTGGTGTCAACATGCATTATGTAGGCAGGCGTAATTTAAAACTACGCACTCGTAGGAATTACGTGTTGATAGGCGAAAAAAATATTAGTCTGCTGTTCGTAGTTTTAAATTACTCCCATACACTGGAAGAGCGATTACGTCTTTTATCACCCTAGGTATGGTCCATGTACAGGAGGGTATTGCAGGACCGTATTATATCAGAAGTTAGGACGGGCCGAGACTGTAGTGTGGTCGAGCTAATATTAAAAAATTACAGTCTCTGCGACGTATCTCGCCCAATATTTGAGATGACAAAAAAATATTGTACAAAATTATACTAAGTTAGTAGGTACATTCGTAAATATATATTAAAAAATAGAAAATTTATAATATAATTGTAAATAATAATAAGTAAAAGTAAAATTATTTAACAAAAAATTTATAACTAGAGTAATAATTGATTTTTATATTATTTATTTATACTTCACAGAATAATAACTATCAAATAAACCTTTTACATATCTATCATTTTTCAATTTATTATTATTTGTAAATTTAAACATGTTCACAAATTTATTTAATGTATAACATTCTATTTAAAATAACCGAAAACTTAAGCAATAATGTCCACATACAGGCGAATATAAATCTTGAAATACACTTGAATAATATGTCCACATTTGAGTATTTCTTCTTATAAAGTTTAAATGATGAAAACTGTGCGGAGGTTCCATAGGAATCTAAATATTCACCATTACCGTTACGATCTTTAAAAATGGCTATCCAATGTATTCCTGGTTGCGTATCGGGAACAGTGTTCACAACAATTGCACAAGTATAATTTACTCTGTAAGGCAGTTATTTGCAGCATAAACTCCATCATGTGGGACATGACGAAACCGATTCTTGAGAATCCCTCGAAATATACCGCATTCATCTTTACAGTTAATATTGTACCAAGTTCTAAGAATTAGCACGTTAGAAATAGCGCATACCTTATGTCTATGCTACTTGGGTATGGCGCAGCTTGTAATCATACAACTGCAACACTTATGTAATTCCTCCAACGATGGACAATTCAGGTCTGTCAAATCAAATTCGTCATAACGGTGCAAAATTATCTTTATAATTTTTTTTTCCAGGCCTTATACAAACACGTCATTTGTCTCACACGTTATGTTTTCTAATATTGGTTGAAGATGTTCATATTCAATAAAACGATGGCTCCAGTCTAATCCATGATGTTTATGTTTAAACCAGTAGTTTGTAGAACATATATGACTATTTAACTCGTGTTTATCATAGGGTGGTTTAAACAAAAAGTGATGCAAATATGCATGATCTAACGATTTTATAGCCATTTCTTTAACAACAAACTCCTTATGTTTTCCATAGATGTCCTGTAAATCTACAATCACACACACCATGGCAAACGGTCAACTAACATCAGATTTACATTGATTAAATATTTATTGAAAACTAACCAAATTGTGTCCTGATAATTAACTACCATAGCCTACAATAACATTTCTATTCTTGTCTATTTCTATAATATTGTCAAACTCCATAAATAATACAATTTACAGTTTTCACCAAGGCCGTTTCAAAACGAAGTTCGAAGCGTAATGAACCGTGACGTGTTAAAGTCCAATGGTTCATAGTGTTAGCCGATAGGTCCGGAGTTAAGGCAAAGGCCGTCAAACAAAAACCATTAGGATACTCTTCTATTGTTATTGAGTGTCCTTTATTAGAGAAATGAATGCCCGTTCCCGAAAATATCGTACTATACATTTGAATATATGATTTTTTATCATTAAAATTAGGTTGCAATAGTTTAGACGGGATCTGCTTTCCATTTGCACATATCGATAAATAATTAAGTGTTATAATGTTGAAAATTAAATGGGTTTCATTTATATGTGCCATTAATTTATGAGTTCGAGACAAGGCCGAAAACACATCTCTTGGGTAGTTGACCAAGAAATATATTCTCTTAAGATTTCCCTTGAACGCCTGTAGTGATGGTAATAACTTTGCATTCGGCACGTGTGATTGGATACTTTGCAGTGGTAATTTCAAGTGTTTTATTGTGTGCAAGTAATACACTTGGATTTATGTTCATACGTCGAACTAGTAGTGTCGCCTCAGTTATTTGTACTTTAAAATTGGTCGAATCTGATACGAGATAAAAATTGTTCCTTGATCGCACCAGTCTTATTCTCATTTCTACACCATTTTTTAGAAACTTTTCTTGATTGAATAAATCGACATGTAAATGCCCAAACATATCGACGTTCCTACTATTTTCTGCGAATCTTCTACGCTTATCAAACCTTGCATTTCCGTCTTTTGAATTCATTTTCCCGGCTGTATTAACATATCACATGGCCGAAGTAAGATGAGAGTGTTTACATCTCGTCCATAGTTGCGTAAAGTTTCAATGTATGATCTATATGCATAAGTATTGTTTGGTGGTGACACAAGTTTCTGATTCAGACATACGTCTACTTGACTAAATAAAGAGTGCAACCAGTTATTTACAGGCGCTACCACATCGTCTTGAACCAGTTCGTCATTTTCGTTTTTAACTATTCTCACATTTAAATACAACATTGTTTGCGACATATCTATATATTGATCTCCGTGACCGGGGATTACAAATTCTATGGGGCTATTTTCAGTATGCGAAGACAAAGGTTTATAGTTAATCCACTGTCCATTTTAAATGCTTTTTTGTGAGGCTGGCAGAGCGAAAATGTCTAATTATGATTAAACACATTCGCACGACTGATTATGCACATACGTCATATTAATTAAATATATCACGAGTTTTAGATTTGTTCTTTACACGAACAGTCAACGGCTGCAAATGACTGCGTTTAAATTGTACACGCTTCTTTTTATATCCAGATCTCGTGAGAAGCGTGTCAATCTTAGCCTCCGCTTTGCGTTTCAAATTATTTTTGGCTTCAGATATACTATTTTTAAGGTAATCTTTAAGGGGTAGATTGTCACTGAGGTCCCTCAGAAAATTATCCCCGTACTGACAGCTTCTTTACCTACGGCTCCTACTCCTTTTTGTTCATCGGCATGATGCGC
The DNA here is from genome assembly GCA_944738965.1 of Nebria brevicollis. NCBI lineage: Eukaryota > Metazoa > Arthropoda > Insecta > Coleoptera > Carabidae > Nebria > Nebria brevicollis. The sequence continues at coordinate 6,281,301 of OX122905.1, forward strand.
CTAAATAATCCACTGAAAAAAACATCCTAAACCGTGTCCGCGTTGAAAAGCTGTTCCCCGATATACTGCTGTACCCAATCCGGATCCCGCCTGGTGGTTATAATAACATTGCTAAGGACATACGTTCATTTTCATTGTTTAACCTGCACTGTCTAAAATGAAGTATCACACACAAAGTACCCGTTTGAATTGACACGGGATCGCCAGTATCTGTTCTTAAATCAATTTATACGCGATCAAATTCGGATCTCATGAGAGGACCATACTGCGGTTTTGTAAATATAACCGATTTATTTGCTCCATATATATAGTTGTTCATATCTACGCTTACAATTCTTATTAAGGAGGCCGCAACATCACCGACAAACTGTGGCTCAATCAGATCATAATAAATAAACAGTTGAGACGGTATTCCAACTAAAACATAATATTTATTTTGTGCAATAGGCTTATTGACTATAAACGTGTTTATATTTGTTCCGAAGTCCATATTTAAATAATTATTATTTTTGAGTTTGATTTCCCTTTTTGCTTCTGTTTGTTTTTATTTTGGTCACGACGCGTTTCGATCGCTAGATCATTATCGAATGACAAGGTTATGATAAATTAGTTGTGCTTATATAGTGGTGGTTGGGATTTATATCTGGGAATTTGTGTAATGGCTTGGAACAGGGAGTCTGATATACTGTTAGTTTGGACATTGATGATTTTGTTGTTTAATTTTTCTTTATATATTTCTAAATTTTCCATTAGGTTTAATCTATTGCTTTTATTATGTTGTTTAGTGATTTTCATTATTTCTATTATGGTACGTTGTTTATATAAGACAAGTTGTCGTTTATATTATTATGTTCTGTTATGCATAAGATATCATCAACGTATCTTATCCATTTTTTTTATTTTAAATTTGCTTTTTATGCTTTGCATTATTTAATCCTCCATGTTCTGTTGGAATATTTCGGATAATATGCCTGATAGTGGACTTCCAATGGCTAGGCCGTCGTTTTGTTGGTAGTATTGGTTGTTGAATTTGAAGTAATTTTGGTTTAATATTATTTTAAGTATATCGATGACTTGTTTTAAGTATGAATCTTCGTATCCATTTTTATGAAGTGTAGATTCTATTATATTTAACGTGTCCTTAATGGGAACGTTAGTGTATAAATTAGTTATGTCAAAAGATATAATCTTCGTTGTTGGTGTTATTTTTATTTGTTGTGTTTCTGTTATTAGTTCGTTGTTGTTCTTGATGGTGCATTTATTTTTGAGGTTTAAGTTGGATTTTAATATGTGGGCCATAGTTTTGGATATTTTGTATGTTGATGCTGTTTTGAAGTTTATAAGTAGTCGTATTGGAATTTCTGGTTAATGTATTTTAGGTAATGCTTTTGGTATTGGTACTTGAGGGTTCATATTAGTTTGTGAGTATATTTTATTCTTTTCTATAATGAGTGGTGAGTTTTTGATTGTTTGTTTGAGTATCATTTAGTATTTATTAGTTGGATCTGTTTTTAGTATTGTGCAGTTGTTTTTGTTTATAAATTCTTCAGTTTTCTTGATGTATTCATCTTTGTTTATTATGACTATTGTGTTACCTTTGTCAGCTTTTGTAGGTATCGCGTTATTATTTGTGAGTTTAGTGTTGATTGATTTTAATAGTATTTTCTGGTTGTTTAATTTTTCATTTCGGTTATTATTTGCTTCGTGTTTTATTATTTTTTCAATTTGTATAGCTTTTAAATGACGTGTTCTCTCTTGTGTTTCTTCTGGTAATTTTTGTATTGCTTCTTCACTGTCTATTATTAAATTCTCTATGTTTTGTTTTTTATTGCTAGGTATGTTATGTTTTAATCCTTTGTTTAACAGTTCAATTTCTTCGTTGGTGAATGTGGTAGATGTTAAGTTTTCTACTCTGTTGTAAAATTTTATTATGATATCATGATTTTTATGGTTGTTTATTTGTGTTTTTTTAATGTATCAAGTTTTTTATTTAATGTTTTGTATTTTATTAGCATTTGTTTGTGTATTTTTTCTTTAGTAGTATCTTCTAAATTTAACCATGTGTAGACGTTGTATTGATTTACTATTTTAAGGTGTAGTTTATATGAGTTTTTATTCTGGTGCTGTTTTTGTTGGTATTGGCTCTGGATTTCTTTTGTTATCCATAGCTTTTGAACTTAAGATTTCCCTTGAACGCCTGTAGCGATGGTAATAACTTTGCATTCGGCACTTGTGATTGGATACTTGGCAGTGGTAATTTCAAGTGTTTTATTGTCTGCAAGTAATTCACTTGGATTAATGTTCATACGTCGAACTAGTAGTGTCGCCTCAGTTATTTGTACTTTAAAATTGGTCGAATCTGATACGAGATTAAAATTGTTCCTTGATCGCACCAGTCTTACTCTCATTTCTACACCATTTATTAGAAACTTTTCTTGATTGAATAAATCGACATGTAAATGCCCAAACATATCGACGTTCCTACTATTTTCTGCGAATCTTCTACGCTTATCAAACCTTGCATTTCCGTCTTTTGAATTCATTTTCCCGGCTGTATTAACATACCTCAAGGCCGAAGTAAGATGAGAGTGTTTACATTTCGTCCATAGTTGCGTAAAGTTCCAATGTATGATCTATATGCATAAGTATTGTTTGGTGGTGACACAAGTCTCTGATTAAGACATACGTCTACTTGACTAAATAAAGAGTGCAACCAGTTATTTACAGGCGCTACCACATCGTCTTGAACCAGTTCGTCATTTTCGTTTTTAACTATTCTCACATTTAAATACAACATTGTTTGCGACATATCTATATATTGATCTCCGTGACCGGGGATTACAAATTCTATGGGGCTATTTGCAGTATGCGAAGACAAAGGTTTATAGTTAATCCACTGTCCATTTTAAATGCTTTTTTGTGAGGCTGGCAGAGCGAAAATGTCTAATTATGATTAAGCACATTCGCACGACTGATTATGCACATACGTCATATTAATTAAATATATCACGAGTTTTAGATTTGTTCTTTACACGAACAGTCAACGGCTGCAAATGACTGCGTTTTAATTGTACACGCTTCTTTTTATATCCAGATCCCGTGAGAAGCGTGTCAATCTTAGCCTCCGCTTTGCGTTTCAAATTATTTTTGGCTTCAGATATACGATTTTTAAGGTAATCTTTAAGGGGTAGATTGTCACTGAGGTCCCTCAAAAAATTATCCCCGTACTGACAGCTTCTTTACCTACGGCTCCTACTCCTTTTTGTTCATCGGCATGATGCGCCTAAATAATCCACTGAAAAAAACATCCTAAACCGTGTCCGCGTTGAAAAGCTGTTCCCCGATATACTGCTGTACCCAATCCGGATCCCGCCTGGTGGTTATAATAACATTGCTAAGGACATACTTTCAATTTCATTGTTTAACCTGCACTGTCTAAAATGCAGTATCACACACAAAGTACCCGTTTGAATTGACAAGGGATCGCCAGTATGTGTTCTTAAATCAATTTATACGCGATCAAATTCGGATCTCATGAGAGGACCATACTGCGGTTTTGTAAAAATAACCGATTTATTTGCTCCATATATATAAATGTTCATATCTACGCTTACAATTCTTATTAAGGAGGCCGCAACATCACCGACAAACTGTGGCTCAATCAGATCATAATAAATAAACAGCTGAGACGGTATTCCAACTAAAACATTATATCTATTTTGTGCAATAGGCTTATTGACTATAAACGTGTTTATATTTGTTCCGAAGTCCATATTTAAATAATTATTATTTTGGAGTTTGATTTCCTTTTGACATCTGTTTGTTTTTATTTTCGTCACGACGCGTTTCGATCGCTAGATCATTATCGAATGACAAGGTTATGATAAATTAGTTGTGCTTATATAGTGGTGGTTGGGATTTATATCTGGGAATTTGTGTAATGGCTTGGAACAGGGAGTCTGATATACTGTTAGTTTGCACATAGATGATTTTGTTGTTTAATTTTTCTTTATATATTTCTAAATTTTCCATTAGGTTTAATCTATTGCTTTTATTATGTTGTTTAGTGATTTTCATTATTTCTTCTATGTTCCCTCCTATGTGGTTGTTGTTGAAGAGATGTGTTGCGTAATTGGAGTCGGTTTTAAGATTTTTAAATGAGTTTATGTGTTCCTTATATCGATCTATAAATTTTCTTCCATTTTGTCCTATGTATTTTTGGTTGCATGTTTTACACTCGAGTGTGTAAATTCCGCTTTGGTCGTATAAGTTTTGGTTTTCCATGCTATATTTTAATTGGTTTTTTAGATTCCAAGCCAATACACAAATTCCCAGATATAAATGCCAACCACCACTATATAAGCACAACTAATTTATCATAACCTTGTCATTCGATAATGATCTAGCGATCGAAACGCGTCGTGACCAAAATAAAAACAAACAGAAGCCAAAAGGGAAATCAAACTCCAAAATAATACTTATTGACTATGTTTTCATTTGGATCGTATCCTAGCTGTTGCATTACTCGCGACGAAAGTTTGATAGAACTTATAATTATATAACGTATGAATTCGCATCAGGTTTGCAGTTGAGTGAATGTTATTTTATTTCTCTAAAGAATATCACTGTCATTAAGTTCACTCATGATATCGTAAATCGTTGCATAACCCCCTTGTAGCATTTTACCATACTATTTAACTAAAAATAGTCCATGGAACTATTGCTTAGCAGTGTTCAATAGAAATTCTACATATTTTCTTTCATTTTGAAGCTTGTATCCACGAGTTAATTCTTCACTATATCCTCTCCATTTAACAAACGCTAGCTTTCTGACACCTGTGCCGCTCGTCTCAATTATTTTATCTATTTTATATTGAGCTTTGTGTTTTACATCAACACGCTGCAATTCTGCCTCATAAAAGCTGCCTTCAATAACTTTATTATTTAAATCGACTATTCTGGTTCTGGGATACGTTTTATTGCGTGGGTTATTTTAAATATTTCATCGGACCATTTACTTTCATACCCTTTTTCAAACGTGTGTTTTGCCTCACAAATACGCACAATTTGACCTGGCCTAAATTTTAATCTAACACTATTGCTATACTTATTATTGTCATACTGTGTTCTCCAAACCTCCAATACATTACGATCATTTACAACTCTAGGCGGCATTTTAATAGCAGAATGTTTTGTACTATTGTAAGCGTCCGTAAGCTGTGCTAATACGACAACATAGCTGTGGGTGTTATTACGCGTGAAGTAACGATACATTCTTGTTTTTAAAGTTCGATTTAACCTTTCAGCAAGATAGGTTTATACATCTGGATTCTGTGTGACGTAATATCTTATATCATTTACTTGAAAAAACTTTCTTACAGAGCTCGCAATAAACTAGATTTTGTGTAAGGAAATAAAGAAAAAAAGGAAAAAAGTTTTATGATGACTGCCCTTTGTGAATATATACACTACTTGACCGTTACATTCTCTCATTAAATCATCGTTGACAATAAGCTTAGGATATTTCCCATCAAACATCTCCATGTCAGGTAAACCCTGTTGAAAATTTACATCTGGAATACGGTCATATAGCGTTTGGCACGTACCGTAGAACCACGTTACTCCAGAAGAAACAGGATCACACATTTCATGCATGTCTTCAAGAAATTTCACAACAAAATAAGACTTTCCGCAACCGGATGGCCCTGCGACAATTGTTGATAAAGGATGCTGAAATTTAGGAGTCATAATAACAGAACAATAACAACAGCAATTGAACAATAAGATATATATTTATTGGAGCTCTTTACATAGCTCTCATTATTGCCTTCTCTCTTTCTTTAATTTATATATATATATATATATATATATATATATTATTAAAAATGACAAAAATGTGTAGTTATGCAAACACGCACACATACAGTGTACAATATTGCATTCATGCAATCATGCACACGCACACACGCACACACTCACACACGCTCACACGCGCACACGCACTTACGCACACACGCATAGACGCTGACACACACATATATTTATCTAACTAATAGCATAATCAAATAAGATAATAAATTAAAAATAATTATAAACATTAATAATAATAATAGTTAACAGTGGCTTAAAAAATAATCTTAATCTAACTTATTCTATTCTCTGCCTCGTAAAGCCGTACAGCACCGAATCATAATTCTCCACTATTCGTCGTTTCATGAATTTCACATTAAATGTTTTCTTAGTTTCGCGGGTAACTACTCGTACTGTATGGATTTTGGTTACTGAATTCTCGTTTGAGAATAACACGGGCAGGGAATGGGATTATCACTGTCATTTTTCAATATCATTCGTTTTAAACAATCAAAATACACTGCTTTTGAATTTATGTAATTTAAGGTAAATCCTTTAACTTTACAAATGTGCACTATAGTGTCTGTATTTGTGCTAAACACACTGTACGCGTAATTATTCGGCCCTCCACGCACGAATTCTTTTATGTAGCTCCCTGGACCGTAGCATGAGAGCTCATCAGTGAGATTTCCCAAAAAAATTCGTACACGAGGCCCGCATTATCCCGGTATATGTTTATATATAAAAGAGTCTGTATCTTAATACAGAACTCTTCGGTCCAGCTTATATAAATAATCATGTAGACAAAAACGAACTTGAGCGGTGGTGTAGGCTGCAATTACCACTTTTACGCTACGTTACTGTTCTGCGGCCTCTACTTGATGTTCGCAGCTAATATACAACATCTTATCACCAGCGGGGATAATCTGGTTCACCGGCAATGAGAGATTAGCCAGTAACTCGAACAGCTCTTCACTGGTACCGATGATTGAAGTCTGGATCTTGTTCGCGGCCTGTGCAAATTTACCTGAGAGATAATAAATAGATTAATAATGTTTGGGGTTAACTACAAAATAATAATATGACATTCATATCATCAGTATTTCTTACCCCAGGATGAATTGAGCATCAGTTTCGCTTGAGATCTTTTTCCTGCATTTTTTTCAATTTCATCGCGATTCAGCAAAATACCTTCTTCGCGTTTATATTCGGCGATATATGCATCTTTTGATGCATCATCGATGCACTCTGCCGGATATAACGATGCATCCTGCTTCATTTTCAGAGAGTTATCGACGTACGCGACCAATAATCCGCCAGTATTAGTCTGTTTGTCAAATTGTGTTACTTCATACTGCCAGATCTCGAGTAAATCGATAATTTTATAGCCCAGCAGAACAGCGCGACGTACGTCGTCAGCCACCCACGTTCCAACATATTGCCTTACCGCACTACTATGTGTACATTCATCCTGCTCTAGCTCATCGCAACATGTTCGACACAACGCAAACATAAGCTCTCCATTTATTCTACGCGGCAAAACAGGCTGGAATAGATTACAGGGTGGTAAGACTTTACATTTGATAAGTGTTTACACTTTATCAATATAAATATCTCGACCCAACACTTCTAGGCAATCCTGACCTACAAGCACTTTTGGATGACCCACAGGATATTTGCCGTATTTACATACAAATGGATATAATAAACAAACATCAACATATTTTATTGTTTCATTATTGACCGCCTGCTTGTACAACGACACATTCCCAGTACGTCCCCCAAAAAATGCATCACGGGGATTCAGGGGTAAATAATTTAAGAAATAGTGCTTTTCTAAAACTTTTGCATAGTCTTTGTCGATCTTTATTTGTCGTTTGAATTCGCATTCCCAAATCACAACAGCAATGTAGCTCAGGGTACGCAGTTTAAGTACTTTTTCGGTTGAACTATAGAAACGCCAATCTAAACTTTCTTTTGTGATATTATACAAACTTTTATGTGCATTTGTTTTGTAGCACATGACGCAACCGTGCCAGAAACACCTCATAAATTCAAAAACTAATTTTTCTTGGGCATAATATCAATTAACTTTTAAATTAGATAATAAAATTATTTCACGAACATGGCCCGCAAGTTCTATTCTAATACACCTCTTCAGCTCCTCACTGATTAACCATTGCAATGCTATTTGGGACTGATTGTTCCCGACCCTGTACCCCCTGCGTGTAATTGTACCTATTGTGTTGGGTTTAAGATAAACGCGTCGAAATACCCGATTTCAAGCTGAGGCAATTGTCATAACTTCGTTGAATGGACAAATTTTGCAATCTGCTTTAGATATTTTCCTAAGCTTATCGCAAGCTTGACGAAGAATGTTTACATCGGAAATGCAGTACTCGACTATTTCTTTTTCCAATCTAAAGACTTACTTTGAAGAAGTTTGCTTTGAATGCCAAGTAAAAAATAATTCACGAGCATCCGTACTCATTGTATCTGCGCCGTAAAAACTAATAGCCGGTAAAGTACCTACATAAGACAGGTTATCTAAGGTGTATAAAAAATGTGGAAAGTCACCTTATTTGACCGAAGATGGTAAATCAAGAGCTCTGGGTAATGACAACAATGACATAGGAAGAAAGTTGATTGAATCTATAAAACGTATTTTATTATTATTCAATTCTATGAGTAGAATTATACTCCCGTTTAATATCAAATTGGAGGACATATTCAGCGAATACGTCAGATATTTTAATATAAATTGCGAGTCGAAGCATTTTGCGTTGTGAGCGATACATGAGATGGATGAAAATGATTTGCGTGGAAGAAGGACGTAATCTACAAATGACGATAAAGCGTTCATTTTGAATATATGTTGCCTAATACCTCACACATTACACAATACACGTAAGTCACCTGATTCAGCACAGACATTGCACGTTTGTTGAACAAAACACAAGTTCACCTCATGTTCAACGTCTTTACCGATTATTTTCTCTTGACGAGTTTCAAAATCGTAAAAAATAAAAAGTTTTAGATTGTCCGCCTTATGTCGAGTAACCTAAAAGCGCGGTTAACGGATCATTAGAGTAGTTTCAGGTCAGGTGGTGTCAACGTGGTCTTTGTAGGCAGGCGTAATTTAAAACTACGCACTCGTAGGAATTACGTGTTGATAGGCGAAAAAAATATTAGTCCGCTGTTCGTAGTTTTAAATTACTCCGATACACTGGAAGAGCGATTACGTCTTTTATCATTTCTCTGCTATTGGCATTTTGACGCTTGTATTTGCGTATATTACAGCTATATGTCTAATTTGAAACGAATTTGTATCAATATCTAACATATTTAATGGAGGTCTACAACATTTTAGTGAAATACGCAAGGAAATAAATTTCTCTGCTATTGGCATTTTGACGCTTGTATTTGCGTATATTAAAGCAATATGTCTCATTTCAGACGAATTTCTATCAATATCTGAACAAATTTTATGGAGGTCTACAATATTTTAGTGAAATACGCAAGGAAATATATTTCTCTGCTATTGGCATTTAGCGTTTGCATTTGCGTATATTACAGCAATATATCTCATTTGAAACGAATTTGTATCAATATCTGAACTTATTTAATGGAGGTCTACAACATTTTAGTGAAACACGCACGGAAATATATTTCTCTGCTATTTGCATTTTGACGCTTGTATTTGCGTATATTACAGCAATATGTCTCATATGAAACGAATTTGTATCAATATCTGAACAAATTTTATGGAGGTCTCAACATGTTAGTGTAATACGCGAGGAAATATATTTCTCTGCTATTGGCATTTAAACGCTTGTTATTGCGTATATTACAGTAATATGTCACATTTGAAACGAATTTGTATCAATATCTGAACATATTTAATGGAGGTCTACATCATTACAGTGAAATACGCAAGGATATATATTTCACTGCTATTGGCATTTTAACGTTTGTATTTGCGTATATTACAGTAACATGTCTCATTTGAAACGCATTTGTATCAATAACTGAACAAATTTTATGGAGGTCTACAGCATTTTAGTGAAATACGCAGTGGAATATATTTCTCTGCTATTTGCATTTTGACGCTTGTATTTGCATATATTACAGCAACATGTCTCATTTGAAACGAATTTGTATCAATATCAGAACAAATTTTATGTAGGTCTCAACATTTTAGTGTAATACGCGAGGAAATTTATTGCTCTGCTGTTGGCATTTTAACGCTTATTTTTGCGTATATTACAGCAATATGTCTCATTTGAAACGAATTTGTATCAATATCTGAACATATTTAATGGAAGTCTACAACATTTTAGTGAAATACGCAAGGAAATATATTTCTCTGCTATAGGCATTTTAACGCTTGTATTTATGTATATTACAGTAACATGTCTCAATTGAAACGAATTTGTATCAATATCTGAACAAATTTTATGGAGGTCTACAACATTTTAGTGAAATACGCAAGGAAATATATTTCTTTGCTATTGGCATTTTAAAGCTTGTATTAGCGTTTATTACATCAATATGTCTCATTTGAAACGAATTTGTATCAATATCTGAACATATTTAATGGAGGTCTACAACATTTTGGTGAAATACGCAAGGAAATATATTTCTCTGCTATTTACATTTTGACGCTTGTATTTGCGTATATTACAGGAATATGTCACATTTGAAACGAATTTGTATCAATATATGAACAAATTTTATGGGGGTCTCATTATTTTAGTGTAATACGCGAGGAAATATATTTCTTTGCTATTGGCATTTAAACGCTTATTTTTGCGTATATTACAGCAATATGTCTCATTTGAAACGAATATGTATCAATATCTGAACAAATTTTATGAAGGTCTACAACATTTTAGTGAAATACGCAAGAAAATATATCTCTGCATTTGGCACTTTAACGCTTGTATTTGCGTATATTACAGCAATATGTCTCATAAGAAACGATTTTGTATCAATATCTGAACATATTTATTGAGGTCTACAACATTCTAGTGAAATACGCAAGGAGATATATTTCTCTGCATTGGGCACTTTAACGCTTGTATTTGCGTTCTTTACAGCAATATGTCTCATTTGAAACGACTTTGTATCAATATCTGAACATATTTATTGAGGTCTACAACGTTTTAGTGAAATACGCAAGGATATTTATTTCTCTTCTATTGGCATTTAACGCTTGTTTTTGCGTATATAACAGCAATATACCTCATTTGAAACGAATTTGTATCAATATCTGAACATATTTAATGGAGGTCTACAACAATTTAGTGATATACGCAAGGAATTATATTTCTCTGCTATTGGCATTTTAACGTTTGTATTTGCGTATATTACAGCAATATGTTTCATTTGAAACGAATTTGTATCAATATCTGAACAAATTTTATGGAGATTTACAACATTTTAGTGAAATACGCAAGGAAATATATTTCTCTGCTATTGGCATTTTGACACTTGTATTTGCGTATATTACAGCAATACATCTCATTGGAAACGAATATGTATCAATATCTGAACAAATTTTATGAAGGTCTACAACATTTTAGTGAAATACGCAAGAAAATATATCTCTGCATTTGGCACTTTAACGCTTGTATTTGCGTATATTACAGCAATATGTCTCATAAGAAACGATTTTGTATCAATATCTGAACATATTTATTGAGGTCTACAACATTTTAGTGAAATACGCAAGGAGATATATTTCTCTGCATTGGGCACTTTAACGCTTGTATTTGCGTTCTTTACAGCAATATGTCTCATTTGAAACGACTTTGTATCAATATCTGAACATATTTATTGAGGTCTACAACGTTTTAGTGAAATACGCAAGGATATTTATTTCTCTTCTATTGGCATTTAACGCTTGTTTTTGCGTATATAACAGCAATATACCTCATTTGAAACGAATTTGTATCAATATCTGAACATATTTAATGGAGGTCTACAACAATTTAGTGATATACGCAAGGAATTATATTTCTCTGCTATTGGCATTTTAACGTTTGTATTTGCGTATATTACAGCAATATGTTTCATTTGAAACGAATTTGTATCAATATCTGAACAAATTTTATGGAGATCTACAACATTTTAGTGAAATACGCAAGGAAATATATTTCTCTGCTATTGGCATTTTGACACTTGTATTTGCGTATATTACAGCAATACGTCTCATTGGAAACGAATTTGTATCAATGTCTGAACAAATTTTATGGATTTCTACAACATTTTAGTGAAATACGCAAGGAAATATATTTCTCTGCTATTGGCCTTTTAACGCTTGTATTTGCGTATATTACAGTAACATGTCTCATTTGAAACGAATTTGTATCAATGTCTGAACAAATTTTATGGAGGTCTAAAACATTTTAGTGAAATACGCAAGGAAATATATTTCTTTGCTATTTGCATTTTAAAGCTTGTATTAGCGTTAATTACATCAATATGTCTCATTTGAAAGGAATCTGTATCAATATCTGAACATATTTAATGGAGGTCTACAACATTTTAGTGAAATACGCAAGGAATTATATTTCTCTGCTAATTGCATTTTGACGCTTGTATTTGCGTATATTACAGCAATATGTCTCATTTGAAACGAAGTTGAATGATAATCTGAACTAATTTTATGGAGGTCTCAACATTTTAGTTTAATACGCGAGGAAATATATTTCTCTGCTATTGGCATTTAAACGCTTGTTTTTGCGTATATTACAGCAATATGTCTCATTTGAAACGAATTTGTATCAATATCTGTACAAATTTTATGGAGGTCTACATCATTTTCGTGAAATACGCAAGGAAATATATTTCTTTGCTGTTGGCATTTTAAAGCTTGTAATAGCGGCTATTACACTAATATGTCACATTTGAAACGAATTTGTATCAATATCTGAACGTATTTAATGGAGATTTACAAAATTTTTGTGAAATACGCAAGGAATTATATTACTCTGCTATCGGCATTTTAACGTTTGTATTAACGTATATTACAGCAATATGTCTCATTCGAAACGAATTTGTATCAATATCTGTACATATTTATTGAGGTCTACAACATTTTAATGAAATACGCAAGAAAATTTATTTCTCTGCTATTGGCATTTTTACGCTTGTATTAGCGTATATTACAGCAATATATCACATTTGAAACGAATTTGTATCAATATCTGAACATATTTAATGTAGGTCTACATCATGTTAGTGAAATACGCAAGGAAATATATTTCTCTGCTATTGGCATTTTAATGCTTGTGTTTGCGTATATTACAGCAATATGTCTCATTTGAAACGAATTTGTATCAATATCTGAACATATTTTATGGATGTCTACAACATTTTAGTGAAATACGCAGAGAAATATATTTCTCTGCTATTGGCATTGTCACCGTCAAAATTGGGGCTTGGTCCACTAGCTCAGGAGTGGTCGGGGTAAGGCGAAAGCCGAGGAAGGATGGGCAGACGGAATCGGCATAGGTGTGAGGAAGTCCGCGTCGCAACAAATAAGCCTCTGAGTGTGTATCTCACCGTTATATTGGATTCAATAACAAATACAGTATAGTACTTAACCCGTGAATTGTACCACTAATAACATAAATAAGGAACGTTTATCTGAGACAGAAATAAAAAAATATCACAAGAATTTAACAGGCCAAATATGTTTAAAGAACAAAGTAAAAAAATAATTTAGTAATAGTCACGTAAGTGTCCCCTTGCGTTCCCGTAGGTCCTGGTGGTGTCGCTGTGGAGCTTTACGAATTGAATCGCGCGCCAAGCAAGGGACTTTCGGTCTCTTGCATGCCCCAGCAGGGGTCCTACAAAGGAATGGTAGATGGCTCTGCGCATAAAGACAAACGGTTATTAGCGATGTTCGTGGCTGTATCGATTTTACGATTGATAGATCTTGGTGAATCTGGTTGAAAATTGAAGCACAAAGATAATAAAGAGATATAGTATATCAGGGTAGGTATCCAAATTAATTTGGCTGAAGGAATACAAGCAAGCTCGGCCTTATGTCGAGCAATTTACGGTAACCCTACTTTTAGGCTAAAATAACGACTAATAATCACGGCTCGCGTGAAGAGAAACCTAGAAGCCGGGAACCCGCAGGCTTAACGAGGCACAAATAAAAAATGCCAAGTAAAAAAATAGTACTAACAATCATAAATACTTACGAGAGCTTAACAATAAATAAATAAATAATGGGGAATGAATAATCAGCAATAACAACAATAAATAACTAAATAGTGGGGGGGGGGGAATAAATAATAAATAGTACCAACAATAAATAAGTAAACAAGGAGAAATAATTAATCAATAGCACCGGCAATAATAAATAAATACGGGGATTGTACGATACGAAACCCCAATATAAAGAAACTATAACTCAGTGACGAGATGTCCCCTGGAGGATTGGAAAGAACAGAACGATACAACCTTTATTTCCTCAGGGCAGCCCTGGTGGCGGGTCTAAGGAAACCACGTGCAGGAGTCAGGAACACGTATTCCAAGAAACTATGCTGAGGACCGGGGACGTTGGTCGTCGGTACGCCCGCGTTCGATCGATGGGTCGGTCGATGCCCTCCGTGGGTGAAGATATAGCTGGAAAAACGAATGAAAGTCAGAACCCTCGAACAAAACCGCGACCTGGAGATCACACTTTTTTCCAAGAAAAAGTCACTGCTCCAACCGGAGGCCAAAACATAACTGGCTTATGTCGGTTTTTGCGGCTCCACCACCCCGTCGCCCTTGGCTTCGGAATCTTTTGGGTGTCCAAAGATGGCGGGACCGGCCTCATGGCCTGGCATTCGTACTCTTTCGTCACAGCTTCTAGTTTACTATTTTGCTGTTTGTCGGAAATATGATTTAAATTTTGTTGTATGTTATGTTCTTCTTGTGTCTGTTGAACATTAGCTCTTGTCTTTTGGGCGTATGATACGCCTGGTTGTGTTGGATTTCCGGTTATGTTATGGTTTACTGTATTCTGTTTTTGTCTAAGGGGTGGGAACTTACGTGACTGTATTTCTTTAAAGACACAACAGCCTTTGTAGTTCGCAGGGTGGTTTCCTCCACAGTTGGTGCAGGTTGCGGCAGTACTTTTATCTTGTTTGGGGCAGGCTCTAGTCAGATTATCACCAGTGCACTTCACGCAACGTAGTGAAAGGTTGCAGAAATTTTTTGTATGATTAAATCTGTGGCATTTTGTACATTGAGGTATTTCTCTTTTTTGGCGTGGAGGTTCAAATTGGATTTTCGAGTGCATAAGGTATTTAGTGTCGTAAATTTCTGTATTATTGTCCTTTTGTTGCAACTCAATAAAGAACATAGGTAGAGGGGCTTTTGTTATTTTATGCTTAATATTCCATATATTTAATGCATTATGTCCATATGAGTGTATTTCTTTCTTTAATTCTTCGATGTCAACAGTGTGGTGAAGAACACGTAGTACAACTTTGAATTTTCTTTCCGATTTTGATTGAAATGAATGGAATTCTGCTTTTTTTTCTTCTAGTTCTTTCGTTATGACGCAATAAAATCTAGGCTCGGTCAGTTGGATTTTTGCTTGCGAATTTCCAATAAGCTTAATTACGTAATTGGCTTTTGCGTGGAGGCTCAAGAGGTCAGTCAGAGGCTTTATGTTTCCTATGCCGTGTACGTAAATTGGTGGAGGTTTAATAATTTCAGGACTAATATCTTCTTCAATTAATTCTTCTACATTTAGTTTTTCGATTTTATTTGAGGTTTCTGGTCCATTCAGCCAGTAGTCTGTTAGGGTTTTCTGTCTTACGTTTCTAATTTCTTCCGGGCTGGATCTTTTGCTCTTTCTGGAATTGATAACTGTCCAGCTGTCTTCAGTTTTATCTAGTACTGCAGGTTCCGAGATCGACTGGGTGTTTAAGGTCGAAGCGATTTCTTGTTCATTTAGACTTCCTGTAGGGGTTGCTATTTGCTCTCGTGGTGGGGGTGTTGGTGGTACTATGTTAGATTCGAAGTTTGATAATTTCCTAGTAAAAATGGGAGATCTTACTATTTTTGCGCTTTTTGAGAAGGCGGGCGATCCTTCGGTATCCATTATGCTGGTCGTTTGTTGGAGTGCGTGAGATGTTGAAGCCTGTGCGTAGAGTTGAGTGGCCGACTTCGCTCGTGCGTGCTCGGTGGATGGAAAAGGAGGCGTTGGTGGGATAAATCCCAAGTTCTTTCATTCAGCTGGTATAGAAAGCTATACCAGCTGAAATGATGGTGAAATTATTGAATATTTTCCGTCGGTTCTTTGTATAATTTTAGCAACTGTTTTTGGGTGACCTTTCATGGTGACCCAGTAACGTATATAAAATAAAACTATTACACTCGCGATTTAAATTTGCTGCGTTTGCATAATTAAATAATACAGAAATTGAGGTATGTGTCACTATCTATTTGCAATGTAAGCAATACTACTCTCATGGGCGAGGAACCGCACGTCTAGTCCGTACAAGTGTTCGCGTCAGACTGAGAAATCTTAAGCAGGATCGATTCAACCGCCGGAATTAATTTATTAGAACTCGGCAATGTAAATATTTATACGCATTCTAAATATTCATATTATCATTTTAATTTTTGTAAAATTAGTGTAGAATTCGATAAAATAACAATATATATTTTAGATATTAAAGAAAAAATTAGCAATAGTAAGAGTGAATTACATTATGAAAGGGAATTACAAAATAATTTGAATATACTAAATTATAACAATGCAAAAGTTAAGGCATAACTCGTTAATTTATTTAATAAAAGGTCAAAAAGAGGTTTAATAAATGGACTGGGTAACATAATCAAAAGTAAAATAGGGAATTTAGATTCACAAGATGCGGAAAAATATGAATTAATGTTCGAAAAAATTAAGGAAAACCAGAAATTATTACAAGAACAAAATTTAGAAAATATTACATTAAATAAGGTCCAGAATAATGCAGTTAGATGGGATGTTACAAAATCAAATGACTTACGAAACTTATTTAGGATAAAAGATATTATAAATCAGATTGTTTTCATGTTAATTAATATTCTCGAAATGATTGATGAAATAGAGACCAGCCTTACTTTTTGTAATAAAGGAAAACTACATAGTTCCATAATAAATATAAATGAATTAAAACATTTAATATCGGAATTTAATATAAATTTAAATTTTTGGGATTTAGATATCCAAATAACCAGTCATTGTAAAATTGAACAAGATCAAATAAAATATCTTCTTAAAATACCACTATTCAAATCAAAATTACGTATTAATACAAACAACACCTATACCAAGGTTAGTTGAAAATCAGATGTATTTGCTAAATAAAGAAAAAGAATTAATTTTGAAACATAATAATAAATTGTATTACGACTATGATTGTAAAATGATTAATAATAATAATTATTGTAAAACAAACTTTATAGAAGTCAATGAATGTTATAAACAATTAATAAACTATCAAAATAATGAACAATGCGAATATCATAAAATAAATGAAATATTTGCCTTATTCAAAATTGAAAATTCAAACATAGCTTACATCGCTAGTAGTAAAACAAGAAATTTGCAAATAAATTGTATACGTTATTATATTAAAAAGAGAATTATAGGAATATACAAATTTAGTCCAAACAATGAATAATGCTAAAAAAATCATTTTTGAAAACATGAATTATGAAATCAGAAATGACAAAATTGTTAATAGATCTTTTGAAATCAACACTATTCATAAACAAAATATAATCATAGCCGAAATCCCAAAGATAAAAGAAATAATTACTAACGGAGAACATAGTGTAACTAACTCTGTAATGATAGTAATTATAATTGTAATTTTAATCATTGTAATAATATATAAAGTAAGAGTTAAATATTTTAAAATTAAGAAAAATAAGATAAATACCGATATAATTTTGGAAGATGTCAGAAACTCGGTAATATTGTAAAAAGAACTTAAATCATCTCTTAATAAGGGAGGAGTTATATTGGTGCATTATAAGCATATTACATGCTGCATTATTAGCTGATGATTTGATTTCTTTGTCTTGTTCGACAACACATGTTTATTGTCACGTGACAAGTGGAAGGTATGAAACCTATAAATGTTCCGAATATTAGATATAAGTCACGTATTCTGTTCAGATCTTGTTCTGTTTAAACAACATAATAAACACGTACAATAAAATTATACAAGATATCATTTTTTAGTTAACCTTGTATTGTGAGAAATAAAAGTTACATATATGCCGCATTATACAAATATACAAAATGTATACTATGTACTTGTATAATAGGTATCTGTTTTAGAAATGAAATGCATCCTATGTTTACAATCAATTTAAAAAGCGAGATAAGAATTCAAATAATGTTCTGTCATATTCAAATTTCGATTATTCAAAAATTGTTCAAAATTAGTACAGTCTAAAAAATATAGGTAATATTTCTATCCATTGTTACACGTGTCTACTTTTGTTCCCATAAGGTAACATAATTCTTTATTTGACACCGCCAGGGCCATAACCAGCATCGGAGTACTCGTGACAAGAATAGCAAATTATTTCTAATTTGGGGTTCACACTCATTTCTAATTATCGTTTTTATTGACGCGTTTATAATTTCATTAAATCGTTTTAAGGGGGGTCTTTCTGGTTTTTTGAGGTTAATATAAGAGCTTTTAAATTATTTTTTATTTTTAAATTTAAACTAGTTATTGAATAGCATATTTTTCTAAACATTAATATATACAATTAGGAATATAAAATAAATTTTTTCTCCATTATTTTCTAAGCCCTTAAGCAAGTGCTCAAAAATTATCAAAAAATTACTGAAATATATTTTTTTTTTAATGGTTTTAATCGAGAAAAAATTTAATTCCAATATTTGCCGAAGTAATCGGTATTGTAGGGAGTTATAGAGATATTATTACCCTGGCGGAGTTTAGACTTGAATCAACATCAAGCGATCCCCGCAACAAAATGGCCGCCTGTGAACTTTCCAATTTTTCCATGGACATATCACAACTGTCAAACACATTGGTCATTACGCCCGACATATTTATTAATGCTACTTGCGCCGCCACCGATAATTTCGTCCACGAATATATGATACAATAGATGTAAAAAATAATGTCAAACCACAAATTACAGATTTGAAAAGGACTATCCTCTAAAAGGACATGAAAATTGCAAATATAAAATGCAAAACATTGAATCGAAGTCATCAACAAAATGAAAAGTAAAAGTTCGAAATTCTTCAAATTCTTATTTTTATTTTAGTACTAGATTAAAAGTCGTTATAAATCTATGGAATTTATTTTTGTTGAAATATATTGTTTGCTGCTATTCATATTGCAATTATAAATTGTTGAGCACGTACCTGTGTTCTTGTTTATTTAACGTCATTTGTTTGTTTATTTAAATTTAGTGTTGTGGCCCTGTAGTAGGTTGCCTGATGGTTTCGTTTTAGGAACGGTGGTGAAAATTAAACACTTTATTTGGTGAAATTAGGTTGGTTGTTTATTAAATGAAAATGTATGTTATTGATAGAGACTAACTTAAAAATCAAATCTTAGCTAGAAGAAAAACAGCGAATTCTTGTGTGATACAGGATGTTAGATGGTTCCCGTTGACACAGCGGTGTCAAATAAAAGAATTATGTTACCTTATGGGAACAAAAGTAGACACGTGTAATAGTAGATTCAGTGAAAATAAAATATGTTATTGTATTTCATAAGAAATATATTGTGTGCACATAATAGAATATATAATATTAATATAAATTTTTACCGAGATTGGCTATGGCTCTAATATTTTTTATACTCGGTTCATTCGCTAACTTTACCAATTAAGCAGCCTGTGACAGATTTACAAAAGGGAACCTGAAATAGCAATCGGCACTTTGAAAGATGATTGTGTCAATATTTAAAAAAATGTTATTTAAATTATAAATGAGTTATTGCATTAGTGTACTGAAATGTCACTCTTTATAAAGTTCTTTCTGATGTAATGACATAAATTAAATTATATATATATATATATATATATATATATATATATATATATATATATATATATTTCGATTCATAGATTCATATTGGACAACATGTATGGCTTTCAAAGGCAACATACGAGAGCATTTTGTAAAGAATATGGCCATGGCTGTCTTTGGAGCCCAAGAATTGGCGAACAATTCTGTAACAGGAAGAGCATCCAATAAAATTAAAGGAGCTGACGCAAAACAAGCACTAGATGCAACTAAAATGAGATCAATTCGAGGTAACACATTATTTGCATTCGTTATAATATATTTTTTTAAATTGATGAACCCTGTCAAACAAATGATGTTTAGAATTAAAAGTTCTTGAATTTTACTCATTTTACAAAGTATTTCAACGGAAATACACATTTTGACCCTTCCAGAATCAAATCTGACTTATTTTGGAACAATCCATTACCGTTTATTTTTGTTAGTGTGAAATTACAGAGTATAAGAAGGTGACATTTATGTAGATATTTTTAGAATGTTATCGAACCTATTTGACAAAGAAAAAGGCTTCTGAGATCATTATTGATTTGAAGTTGACCCAAGTCGGCACCTATGTAGCCAGACAAATTTCTGATATAAATAGTCCAGAGAACAACCCCATAATTGATGAAAATACTATTTAAATGAATAAATAGAGATGCCAAATTTGGAAATACCAAATGCAGAAGATAACAACATTTAAATTTTTTAATTTATGTTCTCTATTCCAATTTTACGGTAAGAACCCGAAACACGCACAAACAAATAAATTCAAAACACATCCAGATTCACGATATCAGTCACTGATAAAACCCCCTATATTCTTAAAATGTTTCAAATTATATAGTGCATTGTCTGGTACATAATTTAAATTATGAAAAACATAAATATTTAACTAAATTTGAATAAATTGGTTTTTATTTGTTAGAAAAGTGCGCGGGACGCACGTCATATCTCCGTAGCCATGAATCACAGATGTAACAGTGAGATAAATTAGACCCAATTATACACGAAAGTTAATATGGTTATTATTCAGATGTTTGTAGTTGATATAACAATAGTTGGTAATTATTATTAATATTGAATACGGAATGTATTTCTATTGGGAATGGATCCGGAATCACATAAAAGAACCCCAAATGAACCTATAAATATTAAATATGATTTTCCGGATACATTCCTAAAAGAGACGCATTCCTTAAAAGAATACTATTAATGCGCATCTTATTTTGTAGAGCAAAATAAGACCCGCTAAAATGGTTATATTCAATACGGTATTCCAGATACATTTCCAATAGAAACGAATTCCGTATCCGGTATCCTCATATAAGAATCCTAATTCTAATTTCTATTTTTTTGAATGCCAGACAAAACCCTATAAAAATGGCTTCATTTAATATTGCATTAACAATGCAATCCGTATTCAGAATTCACATATAGGAACCTAAACACATCAGATCGTTTACAAAACGATATAGATAATAATTTAAATAGGTTAAATCATTTAAGATCCTATTCAACCTTTTTATACATGCCTATGAAATGTTGTGCATACTCCAGATATATACACCTTTAAAACATATAAACTTATAAGTTTTTCCAGATTAATACACATTTAAAATGTATTATACTTATTAATTGAAAACTATAAATAACTATACAAGTATAAACCATATAAATTTTAATAGAATCTACATTGTTAAAATATATAAAATACGTGCTGAACATGTGCTTACAATTGAGAAATTTTAGTGAAAAACCTATAATTATCTAGCTAATGCACTATTCATAAATATTTGGATTATACTGTATGTTTCATAATATTTTTATGAATTTCATTATTTTAAAATTGAAATAAATTCATATTTGCTACAGTAGTCAACAAAACAAAATCTAATTGTATTTATCTTTCTTATGAAAATTTAATATTTCGATACGAGTTTGTCATATATACTAGTATAGCAAATTATACAATAAAACCGGTCGATAGGTTTGCTAAAATAGAAGCAATTTATTTCACATAATATGTGAAATAAACTGCTTCTATTTTTTTTGAATATTATATTATAATATTCAAAAAAAACTAAAAACTTTGAATTTTATATTTTACAAAATTGTAATATCGTGTAAGGCAGTAAAAAGTCAATGAATTCTAATATGATTATTTTTATCATCACACACTTACTTATACTGCGCATAAGAAAGTAAAAATATATCAAGTGCTTACAATTTTCCCTATGAAATTGTAACAAATAGTGATTATACGTGAATTAAATTAAAAGTCTACAACAGTATAAACTTGCATCAGGTATGCATGTAGGTAAGGTAGAAACACTGTTTGTAGACCGAGTGCTGGTGATATCTCTTGCAAACTAAGTCTGTAAATCTATATTTCATACCGCTAATTCAAATTAATCCAATAAAACGTCATATCTGTTATTACATAGGTTTACGGTAAAATGTACGTTCCAATGCACTAATTGGAAATCATAGAATCCCATAAAAAAGCATCTGCAGTGTCATGCACCGAACTTTCTTATACGCATATGGGTTAAACCACATCGTAGTTACCCTATTTTTTTAATTTATAATATTTGTTCTAACCCTTAGATCAGGGGGCTGACAGTCATATGAACGACCTTGTGATATAGTTGATAGTTAACTCGGTAAGACGGTAGATGCCACTACTTGTTACATTGCCAATAAAAAAGTTTCATTTCAAAATAACTCAGTGGGCTGAAATGTTCATGTTTGTTGATTATCGGATAAAACAATTGATTAACTCTGATTAACTGTCAGTCAATCTCCTCTTTCAATTATCTGTAGCTTTTTGTATTGCGCTTTGTATTTTTCTTATATATCGTGTGTCAGTTAATGAACATTTTTGTGTGGTGTATACAATAATCTTACATCATTTAAGGTAAGGAAGTTATAATAAAATAATAATAATATATTATCTTGTAAACACTTTTTTTGTCCATTAATTATCAATATCTAATATTTGGCAATGGTCATTCATATTTTAAATTAACAAGCCCATCCTTAGTCTTATAGAAATCCACGGCAAATTAGTAGGAAAACATTATTTTTACAGATGCCTTTAATAAAATGTATTGTGCGTACATACGGAAAAATTTAAATTTTTAAATAACAATATAAGATATATTTAATTTATAAAATAAGTAGGGGAGAGCGGGGCACAGTGGACACTTTTTCAGATAAACCTTCATATTTCTATTGTGTTACAAAATTTTGAATTTGTACTTAGACCAATTTGTGAAGGCATATCTTAGGATTACATATAATTTTTTTTAGAATTTTATGTGGAGCTATTTGTGTATACAGTAAGACCTCGCTTAGCGCTGATCCGCTTAGCGCTGTTCCGGTTTAACGCGGTTTTATCGGAATAGTGGGATTCCACAAAAATTACACACAGCGTTGGGCTTTCCCGTAATTCATAGTAATTTATCTTCATTGCTTCTTCACTGCGGTGTTACATAAACGTATTTTTATTGTTTTAAACCCATTATTTACATGATGAGATGACCTCGTTTAGCGCTGTTTCGTATAACGCTCTCCTTTGATGGAACGTATACCCCGCGTTAAGCGGGGTCTTACTGTACAACAACAAAATATACTACATGCATTTTTTGTCCACTGTGCCCCACCATAGGGGTACAGTGGCCACAGCTAAGGGGTAAAGTGGCCACTACTTTCAATAGTAAGAAAATAGGGAAAGTAGAAATAGCAAAACATATTATTTTCTTAACATTTTTAATATAATTTAAATATTAATAAATGCACATATATTTAAAAGTAAACTTAAATTCTCAGAATAAACATAAAATTTTTTTGCATATTATTTGCAGTTATGATATTAAATAAGATGTTAAATCAATGTTAAATTTAAGAGATTTAGAAGTTCTAGCCGTTCCTCCCATAGAAGTAGGTGGTGGTAATACTAATACTATATCACTATTAGTTACATTAGATACATCTTTATCTTCAGGGAATACGAATGAATTATTCACTTTTCGAAGAAAGTTTATAGTAAGATCATCCTTGCAAAATTTTTCTATTTGTCCTACATAATATATTATGGACTTTTTTGTAGGAAATTTTACTAACACAAAATTGCCTTCCTTCATATCTTCGATGTCATTAGTTA
The DNA here is from genome assembly GCA_944738965.1 of Nebria brevicollis. NCBI lineage: Eukaryota > Metazoa > Arthropoda > Insecta > Coleoptera > Carabidae > Nebria > Nebria brevicollis. Next base: position 6,305,384 of record OX122905.1, read on the forward strand.
TAGTTTCATCTTCATTTACAAAATCTATTTCATATGAATCTGTAAATTCTATTTCTTCTTCTGAATTAGACGATTCACTTTCATCAACTCTTGTCTGCTTTTTTCCTTTCTTTATGATAGTCCTGGTTTCTTCTGATTGAAATAATTTTTTTTTCATATCTTTTCTATTGCTGCAGTCTTTTTTTCTTTGTTTTTTTAAATATACTTGTTCTATTCGATCTTTCACCGGCGTGTTTGTTAAAATTTCCGTAGTTTTACGTTTTCTGGAAGATTTGATTTTTTCATTTCCTTTTGCTTTGGGATATGGTCTGACCATCTCTGGAGTAATATTTGACTTATTTAATCCTCTACTAGTTGATGGTGTGTTATTAATATCTGGTAATGGTATATCAGTAACACTTGCGCTAATAAAATCGTGTTCGCTAAAAATATTATTATTGAATGGAAAAATTCCTGTTTTACTGAAACCGGAGATGCAATTACTATTTGAGAAAGCAAGATAGTAACATTTTCCAAGAAGTTCCGCAATATCGTAAATGGTGATACGTTTACCTGGATTATTAACCAACCAAGCTCTACATGCATCATTATAATATTTTTTAAGCGGGCCATAAACACTTTTATCAAGTGGTTGTAGTTTATGGCTGGTATGTGGAGGTAAAGTCAATAATATTACATCAGAATCTTTAGCCAACTGAATAACATCAAAACTAACGTGAGCTTCGTGATTGTCCATTATTAAGAGAACGGGATTTTCTTTATTAGGTTTTGCATGTTTAATAAAATGCTTCATCCATGCGAAAAATACATCGGAATTAATCCAACCATTAGGTGTTGCAGCACCAACTGTTCCAGGTGGAGCACCTTTTATCATAAAGTCTTTATAATGAACCCGAGGAAATATCATAAAAGGTGGTACTGAATTACCCACAGCATTAATTGCACAACAAACTGTCACTAAAGTGCCGCGTTCAGCACTGGTAATTTGCCCAACTTGTTTAGATCCTGTTCTCGCTAAAACTTTTGGAGGTATCTGAACTGTTGTTAATCCAGTTTCATCTGTGTTGTATATCGATTCTGGTCCAATTTTGTATTTTTCTAAAATAATTCTTAAATTTTCGAAGAATTTATTTACTACAACTTCATTAAATCCCATGGCTCTAGCTAATGAGGTTGCTTCTGGTGATCTAAGGGAAATATTTATGTTCCGTTTTAGGAAGTTGGTGAACCAATCTTTTCCAGCGCTTTTGTCTCGTAGCCATGAATCAGGAAATTGTTTATTCTTAGCAATAGCAAATTCATAAGCAAATTTTCGTGCTTCTTGCGGCGGTAAGCCATGATGAAGCTCAGCAGCGCGTATTAAATATGAACTCAATGCTTTCTCTTCATCTAATGAAAATATTTTCCTTACTTCATAATTAGGAGTGAATCTTGGTAATTCATTCAAGTTTGGATTGGTCCAGTCAATATTTAGATCTCTACTTTTTTCGAGATATCGTCTTAGAGTAGTCCTTGGTATATCAAATCGCGTGCTCGCAGATTTCAATGAGAGGCCTCCATTCATAATGCATTTCACAGCATTCATCATTTGAGCAGAATCCGTTTTCCCCATATTCGTTTTTCGTTCCCGATTGCGCACCATCTTAACTACGGATGAAAAAAATAATGAAAAACTAAAATGTGGGGCACTGTGGCCATATGTCATCTTATAAGAAAGTAGTGTCCACTGTACCCCGTTTGCTATGTGTCCACTGTACCCCTTAACCTAACAATATAAAATATTGAACACAAGCTAAATATACCAAAGAAATTTTACTTTCGACCAACTAGATCGGTAACAGATGCTTCAATTCACTAGTAGATACATACATATAGTTAATTTAATGTATTCTACTTACCACTATACAGTCTTCCAAATAGACGAAATTTTTCGTTTGGTACCTCTCAAAAGTATTTTCTCAACTGCATCCTAACTAATCGACAGTAACCAAATATAGTCTAAGTATATTTATGCACAATTGTTCATACCATCTAACGTTTTTGGTTTGAATTTTTTTTTGCGCCTAATTCAAATTCTGTACGCATATGTCCACTGTACCCCTATGTCCACTGAACCCCGCTCTCCCCTAATATGTAAATATTTAAAAAACAAAAGCTGCATTGTCATGTACCGAACTTTCTTATTCGCATATGTGTTAAGCCCCTTCGTAGTTTCATTATTTTTCTAATTTATAATATTTGTTCTAACCTTTAGATCACTTTTACACTAATTATATTTCTTAGAATATATATGAAATGTCAAACTTCAAATTATTTACGTCTATTTTGTTAAACAATTGACAGGCGCAGATGACACGATTTATGTAAAAATATATATAAAAGGCAGAACTTTATTTTGAAACCAGTACACTTTTTGGAAAAAAAATTCAAATAAAAGTTGTGCTAAATATGATTACCTTTAATTTTTGTTCATAAAAATTTTCTGTAACTCTAACCATTTTTGAGTAATTGCAGAAACTGCCAAAAATTACTAGAGTAAACAGGCACCTCCGGTTTGAATATTTTTTTCAAAAATAAAAGGTGCACACCCCAGGAATATGCAAATCTCAAGTTTAATGTTTCATAATTTTAGCTTCAACCGTTTAGGCTGTAGAGAACATACACACACACACACACACACACAGACACACACACACACACACAGACACACACACACACACACACACACACAGACGGACATCGTTCCAAAAATAGTTGGAATTGATTCAGGGAAGGTCAAAACGTATATTTCCGTTGAAATCTCGAGATCAAAATTTTTCATTATTATAATACTTACTTATACTGCGTATAAGAAAGTAAAAATACATTATTCATAAAAATATATGTTATTATTTGATAACATTTAATAGCAATACGGATCTAGATTAGGCATTCTTGATATTAACCTCGGAATTAATTTTAGTTGGAGGGTAATCCGGGAGAGGCGTTGACGACAACTCTTTCACAAAAATTAACACAGAGGTGTCATATCTCGTCTTTGTTATCTCTGGCTTGAATAATGCGTTACATTGTAACAAAATCCGTAAGTCTTACGTTTTACTTGAATTTTATGTATTTTACTTGATTTAAAATATATTAGATTATGTCGTCCAACATGAGTTGCGCTGTGCCAAGTTGCAAATCTAGTGGGGACTTTTACTTGGTCGTCGACAGCTTATAACACGATGTTTAAAAAATGGATTGGGCTGGTAAACAATCCCAAATTATTTAGTATGACAGAAAAGCAAATTTATAATTCGTATCAGGTCTGCCTTAAACATTTTGGTCCTATGTGGATTTATTCAAATGGTAAAGGCAGAAATGCCGTATTACATGGTGCTTATCTAACTTTGTACTTGGATGAGCTGTGCAAGAAGGTAGGAAAACCATTTTAATTTGGTAAATGTTTTTATTAATAAAGTAATTTATTTAGATGTCCCCAAGCCTGATGTTACAAGTGCATCTGGTTTTACATCTTCGTTGAAGGAGCACAATTATTGTGTTTCAGTGCAACCGAAAGGTATAAAATATTTTTGCTTGGTTTAACTTGAGCTAATAAAATATTGTTTTCAGAGGTATAGAGTAAGGGTAAGCATCGTCAAATCAGAAAATCGAATCGTAAGTCATCAAATTAAATTTCATTTATAAATAACACTTTATAGTTTACATTTAATTCAGGTACGACAACTACACCTTAAAGTAGCAGAAAACGAAATCACAATTCTTAATAATCCGGTTTCTCTATAACCAACATTCCATGCACAAGGTGTGTAATATATTAATCAATTTATTATAGCAATCGTGCAATATGTAACGAATATAACAATCTCTTTTATTCTATTTCTTAAAACTGGACTTTGATTTTTCTACCAATAGTTCACAAATATGTGTTAATGATGGTAGCAGGATGTTCATTGCCAGACGTAAAACCATTACTACACGCACACTCAAAAAACGTTATTTCAAAAATAATTGGAATCGATTCAGGGAAGGTCAGTAGGTGTATTTCTTTTAAAATTTCGTGAACTAGAGATTTCATGATTACAATACTTATACTGCGTATTAGAAAGTAAAAATTAATTTTGTTTTAACAAAATAGAGGCAATTTTGATTTTATGGCACTGCTTAAAATCACGCCTTCAAGTAGCTGTTATTGCTTCCATACATTATGTAAATGAATTAAACATTTTCTAGACCAATGTGTTTGTGAATATTTTAGTTTAATTAACAGCTCAGTCTAAGCATGAACATATTTATTTTAAGAACTTATGGAAATATATTGATTTTATTTCCGAATATTGTTTTTACTTTCTTATACGCAGTATAAGTAAGTATTGAAATCATGAAAAATTTCGAATTCGAGATTTTAACGGAAATATACGTTTTGACCTTCTCTGAATGTATGTGTGTGTGTGTGTGTGTGTGTGTGTGTGTGTGTGTGAGCGCTCTACAGCCCAAACAGCAAAAGGGAAAATTATGAAATTTTAAACTTAAGATTTGTTTGTGCCTGGCAAAAAACCTCCTATTTTTGAAAATCATATTCCCACTGGAAGTGCATGTTTACCTCAGTCATCTTTTGCGGTTTCTGCAATTACTCAAAAATAGTTGCAGTTATAAAAAAATGAATAAAATAAAAATTATATATATCAGCAACTATTATTTAAAACAATTTTCTCAAACTGTACCGGAAACAAGAAAATTGCTCTTGAAATTTCTTCTTATTATATTTATTTTTACATAAATCGTATCATCTGCGCCTGTCAATTGCTTATCAAAAAAAAAGAGATAGACTTAAATAATTTGAAGTTTAACATTTCATATTGATTCTAAGTAATATATTTTGTGTAAAAGAGTTCCAAGGGTTAGAAAAAATATTATAAATTAGAAAAATAATGAAAATAGGACGTGATTTAACCCAAAAGCGGAGCATGACACTGCAGATGTTTTATACTATAATTACGTTATAATGATCATGCTATTATTCCTCGTATTCCACAAAACACAAATAAGTACAACAAAATAAAGATGTATTGTATTTTTATGCGTTATTTATGTATCTACATAATTATAATATAATTTTCAAATTTAATGACATAATAAAATAATGCTAATATATAAATCCATAAAGTCAAATTAGTATAAGATATGTGAAGCAGTTTGCTTAAAAATTTCTTGTGCTACCTGCACAAAGGTTTTAAAATGCCTGCTAAAATAATAATAAATCAACTACTGTGTTGCGGTAAAAGCAGATCAATCTACTGCCTTCATGTTAGTCATTGAGCAAACGGTAAATTTTCTAGCAATTAAACATTCGTCCGCTTCTTTTAGTGCTGGTAATACATTTTTATTAAATATAAAATCTTCATAGCATAAATTTGCAAATATCTATCAATCAAACTATTCTTACACTCATCTTTGCAATCCTCTAAAATTTTCATTAACGTCTTAAAATTTTCTTTGTGTGATACTTTTATCATATCTAATTGAAATACATCCTTTGCTTTTTCAATACTGATACTGTTATCATTCTTCATCTACATAAATAAATATTTAAAATAATCTCAACCTAATAGTATGCTAATTAAAATTTTCATTTTTATTTGATTTTACCAGGCCAATTTTCTTACTAATACAAGCAAGCATACAATTTGAAGCCTTGTTATCAGTTGGAGTATCATTCAAAATATGTTTAGCTTCATCTAAAATTAAATTAAAACTAAAACAATATTGGCTTTAGTTTTAATATTACCATCTGTTGCATTGTTCGCGACTTTACAAATTTCTACTAGTTTCAAATATTCATCAGGTTTCATGTCTGCCTACATAAACAAAATTAATTTTACAGATACGTAAATAGTTAAAGCTAAAAAATATTACTTACATTGTTAACAGTCACATAACAAACAATTAAAATAACAACTTCTAATCCCTTCATGATAAATTAGTAGGAAGCTGCTTTGGACTAATACGTATAGCATGTTCAGTCGCTTTTATATTAATCTGAACTGCTTATTATCTATACTCATGGCTAATTGTTATGAACTTCCGGACCAAATGAGTAAGCATTTTTTTCTACATTTTCATTGTTAAAATATTTTTATAAAATTATACTAGGTTGATTCGATAAATTCGATGATAAAATTATTTTGTTTTAACAACATTCAGATTAAATTACCTATTGGTCTAGAAGTAGAAGTAACCAGAAGTATACATGTGTGGAAAAAATTATATGTGATCGTGATTTGGTACGTATCCTGCAACTGCTTTATTTTTTATTACTTGCGGTAACTCAGTTCTTCACAAATTCTATTAGTAAATGATCCCTGTACTTAAGAACAATGAAATTGAACTCTTTTCTTTGCTTTGCTATATAGCAACACTGTAATAAATAAACAAGCAAAACAAAAGGAATTAATAATGGGTATATACAGGAAAAATTAATGCTACATTAAGCATTAGCACTACATTTACTAGCAAGAAAAAAGTAGCGTTTATACAGCTAAGCTAACATAATTCAGGGAATATAAACCTGTGAAATTATCAACTGAAAAATGGGATTTCCATTTTGACGTTTTCTATGACACTGTTAAAGATATAGCTTTCAGATTTTAATGTCAAACTAATATAGATCCAAAATACAATACAAGTGAAACAAAGTTTCAAAAATTTGTTCATGGCATTAGCAAATAATTAACAAATATAGTCAAACTTAGCGATTTATTTTTAATGTAATTCGACAATATTTTTCAAAATGTTCTGCACTTAAGTTGGAGTTTGAGTCTTTTTTAGTTGAGAAAACGTAAAAATGCCAAATTATTTTTGGACTATTTTGCGTACAATCCAATCTAAAGTTCGGTTCTATTTACTAACATGTAAAGCGTGCCAGTATCCCCTCTCCTACCATGGCTGAGAGATACTTTGGTGCTACAACAAGGAAAACTTTTAAAAAATGCTGACGTGTCTGTCACTGAACTTTCTTTTACGATTTTAATTAGTTCGTTAGAATTAAAAGATTTTTGAAATATTTAAATGTTTTATAATTTCTAATGATCTATCCAAAATGAGTGTACGAAATTATATTAGCGTATACGAAAGTATATTAACAAACTTATGCACAGATATCTGATATTAATTTTAAGGAAATTTGAAATTTTTATAACCGTAACAAAAATATCGTGCGCTAAATATATCCGCGATTGTATACAAATGAAATAATCAGCAACAATACACGATCCATTCAATATAAGATCATATTTCTTATCGAGATAAAACAGAAACTGAAATTTTAGTTAGTCGTGTAATAGCGGATGATATCTTTATAGAAGCCACCTTTAGGGCAGAGGTAGCACTACAGTGACAGTGTATACTTGTATGTGGATGAGCGCCAGACATGCCGTGGCGAGTATATCAACTACGGGCGGAGATCAAGTATGAAGACCTAACTTCCGCTACTAGACGTGAGAAGTATTGATTGTTATATTGAAAATAACGAATCTTTTGTTGTAACCGGTATCTTTTCGGAAAAAACTTTTCAAATAAAAGTTAAGCGTAATATTTATTTCTTTAATTATTAAAGCAGAATATTGAAAAAACTCTTTTTTTTGTAACCAGTACCTTTTTACTTTCTTATACGCGGTATAAGTAAGTATTGTTATCATGAAAATTTTCGAACTCGAGATTTTAAAGTAAATATACGTTTTGAACTTCCCTGAATCGATTCCGACTATTTTTCTAATGACGTGTAAAAGTGTTCCAAAGCTTAGAACAAATATTATAAATTAGAAAAATTATGAAATTGGGATGTGATTTAACCCAAAAGCGTATAAGAAAGTTCGGTGCATGACATGTTACGTGCCTATCGACACCGTAACCAAAAATCCTCGGTCAAGCTGAGGGTGCCGGCTTCTCAGTGAAGAAGGGGTGGTTCAAAAGTAAAATAAAAGAATATTTTTTATGGGCGCCACGCGATTTAAATATAGTGCTTACCTCAACAAAACTAAAACGCGAAAGTCCCTAGGATTCCATAGTATTGGTACCATTATCAAACGTTGTTTTCCCCCAAATACACGTTATATAATGAACGGTTCTCTTTCCTAAAATGACGTCACAAACTTCTGAAGGGAAGATTGGTTGAAACAAACAAGGAAGCCAATAAAGTTGAAATGCTGGATTTATTTTTAGCAACATGTAAATATAACGGTGCAATGTTCGTTAAACTCTTAAGGTAACAGTGATTATTAACAGTTTTTAATTTAGTCGTTGTGTGAATTCCGTATCCGTGAGGTGAATCTACAGACGTGACACACGCGGATGTCCGTACTAAAATAAAGACGATAATTCTTTTGCCGCCATGTTCTACTCATCACTTTACGCGGTAAGAACAATTTCCTACGTTTTACAGCCCTTGTTGATCAACACGGTTCACATAATACACATACATTTCATCGTAGACAGGTAAATCACGGTAAAGAAATAAAGCGATACGAATCGGCCCAAGATATGAACAATTATACGCCTATAAGTGCGTAATATAAATTATAATAATTTACCGCAAAATAAAAGGAATGGATATCATTAAGTCGACATCTTAAATCAGCGTCTGCATAAACGCTCTAGGAATACGCAGAATCCAGACGTAAATATATATATTAAATATACATTTGTAAAACTAAGTCACATGCACTAGCAAAGTATATTTACAGAAATATCATGATCTCAAATGGTCTCATCAGTAAATTAATTTATAATTATTATCTTAATCTCTGTTTAAGTGTAAACAAATCAAGCTTAAAAATGAAAAGAAAAGACTACGGCAGAACTTATCTTTTAGACTCCACTCTCTCACTCCTTTGTTCAGTGGACATCTAGCAGATTTTTGAAAAATATTGTCAAATAAAAGTTATGTGAAATAATAACTTTTAATTTTATTCTTAAAATTTAGCAGTAAAAACTACCGTTTTTGAGTTAGAGCAGAAAAAACAATAAATGAATGGAGTAAACATGCACTTCTGTTGGAATATTCATTTCAAAAATAGGTGGTTTTCCTGCCAGGTACGTACAAAACTTAATTTTTAAATTTCATAACTGTATCTTTTACCGTTTATGCTGTAGAGCGCACACATACACAGACAGACTAACTCATACACATACACACTCTCACACACACACACACACACACACAGACAGACGTCATTTCAAAAATAATCAGACTCAATTCACGGAAGGTCAAAAGATATATTTCCGTTAAAATCTCGAGATCAAGATCTTTCATGATAACAATACTTACTTATACTGCGTATAAGAAAGTAATTATCGGCAATGTCTTACACAGAACTTTCTAAAACGCATTTTATTTAGGTCATATCATATTTTTATAATTTTTCTAATTTATAATCATTTAATAACCATCGAAACACTTTTTCCCTAAATATATTGCTCATAATAATTATTATATGACAAATTCCAAATTATTCGAGTCTTTATTGTTTTGTTTGTTAAGCAATTGACAGGCGCTGATGATACGATGAATGTAAAGATAAATATAACAAGAAGAAATATAAATAGCCATTATTTTGAAACGAGTACTCATTTTGAAAAACATTTTCAAATAAAAATTATGAGAAATATTAATATCTTTGATTTTTATCTTTACAATTGAGGGTCTAGAAACAATAATAGGATATTTCAACTTTTCTCGAGCGCGTTGCGCGATAATTATTAAATACTCGTAATTCTGGCAATTATCAATATTTTGATCTGTAACTGTTCCAAAATCATCCTTATACATCAAGGAACAACTTTCCTTTTAAAAATATTTTTGAAAAGCATAGGCCAATAATGCGACAATATACAAAAGAAACTTTACCCTCCAAGAGAAGGTCAGTTTTTAAAGATATTTTATAAGGGTTTTTCTTGGACAATTTTGCGAAGGGTACAGGGATTTTGAGTGATATCTAGAAAGTGATCGATGCAACAAAAAGCTATATAGTTTATATTATGGAGAGAGGGTAAATACCCTTGTTACATAAATAAAAGTAGCGTCGAGAAACGCTCTCGATCGTTACCAACTTTTAGCCTGCACGCACTAGTTGTGATTTGTTGCTTTTATACGCTAGGTTCAGTGTTCCTCAAATAAAATGGGAAAATTTAGAGGTAAATCATCTGCAGTGTCATACCCCGAACTTTCTTATACGCATATGGGTTAAACTACATCGTAGATTCATTATTTTTTTAATTTATAATTTTTGCTCTAACCTTTAGATCACTTTTACACTAAATATATTTCTTAGAATAAATTTAAATGTCAAACTTCAAATTATTTAAGTCTATTTTGTTAAACAAGTGACAGGCGCAAATGATAATATTTATGTAAAAATACATATAATAAGCAGCTATTTATTTTGAAACCGGTACTCTATTTGGAAAAATAGTTAAAACAAAAGTTGTGCTAAATATAAATACCTCTAATTTTTGTTCATCACATTTTTGTGTAACTGTTACCATTTTTAAGAAATTGCAGAAACTCCAAAAAATGACTAGAGTAAACCGGCACTTCCACTCTGAATATGTTTATCAAAAATAAGAGGTGCACACCCCAGGCATTTGCAAATTTTTAATTTTAAAGATTCATATTTTCAACTGCAATAGGTCAGGCTGTATACAACATACACACACACACACATTCACGCACGCACGCACGCAAACACACACACACACACACACACACAATCGCGCGCGCGCGCGTCATTCCAAAAAATAGTCGGAATCGATTCAGGGATGGTCAAAACGTATATTTCCGTTAAAATCTCAAGATCGAAATTTTTCCTGATGACAATACTTACTTATACTGCGTATAAGAAAGTGAAAACGTTATCTATGTTTAAAATCGAAGAAACGCAAGCATATTGTTTACGGAATATCTTCAAGGTAATACAATGAATATTAATGAAACGCCATAAATAGTGTGTGTGTGTATTTTTAAAGAAAAGCGGATGTTTTAGAGTACATTGATACCCGAGAATGGTCAGCCGAAAACTGAATCTAAAGACCAGTTGTATATTTAGAAAAGGATAAACAGAATTTTAAATGATAAGTCGACAGAAAGTTATCTATCGTAATAGATATATAATATACTGTGACGCCATGTGGCCTGGTGTGGCCCACGTAACAATGTCCCCCTTACGTGTGTGCTAGTTGCCTGGTGCTCGGGCGCCTTCAGCGGATACAGCTTTACGGTCGCACTTACTCGAGGGGTTGCCGGGGATAGCTGCAGTGGGAAGGTTCAGGGTTGTTGAAAGAAAACTTGCGATTAATTTATATCGTGGCTTTTATCTAACCCTTGGTTTCACTCCAAAGAAAATACAGAGGACTCTGTCGGTGCCGGTGACGGTGTATGGTCGAAGTTATGGCTAAAATCCCGACATGGCACGGGCCGGTAACATGTCCGCTAGTTGGGAACGGTGTAGTATTTGCCCTAGAGACTAAATAGAACAAAAATCTAGAACCGGTAAAATTACTGGTTGGTGAAACGACCGGTAATCACGTCTAGAGAATATCGCGAACCGGTAAAAGAACGCCTAACAGAAACGGTCGGAAACTATACCAAGCTGCTGCCAGAAGAACCACGGCTGCTGCTAGGCACGGTAAAAGTAACGCGGAGTTACGCGAACGAGAATATCGCGAACCGGTAAAAGAACGGCCTACAGAAACGGTGGGAAACTATACCAAGCTGCTGCCAGGAGAACCACGGCTGCTGCTAGGCACGGTAAAAGTAACGCGAAGCTACGCGAACGAAAATATCGCGAACCGGTGAAGAATGGTTAATAAAAACGGTCGGAAACTACACCTAGCTACTGCCAGGAGAACCACGGCTGCCGCTAGGCGTGAAAAGAACGGAAAGAAAGGGTGTGGATGCCGTTCGCAAACGTCTCGTACACACCACGCGGTTTGTAAACCTCGGTGTCGACCAGGAATACCACGGTCAAGACAATCTTGGCAAACTACTACTAGGCACGGAAAACGCTCGTATCACTAGGTATCGACCAGGAAAGCCACGGTTCAGATACTCGGTGTAGAGTGATTTTACGCTTCAACTAGGGCCTGTATATATACTAGGCTGCTAATTAAACGTTTCGAGGCTTGCAAAACAACCTGCCTCGCTCTGAAAATAAAATAAAAGTTGGATCGTTCGCAGCCAAGAATCGAACCACTGACCTCTAGAACTGTAGTCAAGCATTCATTTCATTTTTTTCATTTCAAAATTTCTTTATTATTTAAATTTGTATTACAGATTAATAATTAATCTATTTGGAACGCATGGCGGGTTTAGTCAGAGATCCTACTCACAAAGGAGTTTAACATTGAGATGTGTATGAAATAACAATAGTATGAAAAGTGTAAAATTTATAATAATTGTGATTTTGGTTTGTGAGTTTTGGATTACATATGGAAAAAGGAAGAAATAAAACCCATTTATTTACAAATGAAAAAACATTTTTTGTAAAACTTAAATCTACTCTTAATTAGTTAAAAACAATTAGGTTGTGGTGATGGATGGTATAATAATGTTAGTTGTGCATGATATGTTTAGAATTTTGTGTAGTTGTTTTGCATGTTGAGTGTAGTTTGGTTTGGTTGGCTGATGCTCTATGTGTGGTGGTGGTTGTATATGCATGAGGGGCCTGCATGTGGGATAAGTTGTATTTTTTAATAGCAGGTTGTGTTTATGTAGGGTTTGTGTGTTTAGTGTGTGGGTATGAGATGAGGTATGATTGGTGTGCTTTTGTTAGGTGATTTGCTCTGGGGGGCGCTCATGGTATACTGGAAGTAATTCGTAGGGGAGCTTGTGCTTTGTCCTGAAGGGAACGTTGTGTGCTTTGATGAGGGTGATGTTTTGAATGAAACCTAGAAGCCGGGAACCCGCAGGCTTAACGAGGCACAAAAAAATAACGGCAAGTAAATAAATAGTACTAACAATCATAAATACTTACGAGAGCTTAATAATAAATAAATAAATAATGGGGAATAAATAATCAGCAATAACAACAATAAATAACTAAATAATGGGGGGGGGGAATAAATAATAAATAGTACCAACAATAAATAAGTAAACTAGGGGAAATAATTAATCAATAGCACCGGCAATAATAAATAAATACGGGGATTGTACGATACGAAACCCCAAAATAAAGAAACTAAAACTCAGTGACGAGATGTCCCCTGGAGGATTGGAAAGAACAGAACGATACAACCTTTATTTCCTCAGGGCAGCCCTGGTGGCGGGGCTAAGGAAACCACGTGCAGGCTTCAGGAACACGTATTCCAAGAAACTATCCTGAGAACCGGGGACGTTGGTCGTCGGTACGCCCGCGTTCGACCGATGGGTTGGTCGATGCCCTCCGTGGGTGAAGATATCGCCGGAAAAACAAATGAAAGTCAGAACCCTCGAACAAAACCGCGACCTGGAGATCACACTTTTTTCAAGAAAAAAGTCACAGCTCCAACCGGAGGCCAAAACATCACCGGCTTAAGTCGGTTTTTGCGGCCCCACCACCCCGTCGCCCTTGGCTTCGGAATCCAGTGGGTGTCCACAGATGGCGGGACCGGCCTCATGGCCTGGCATTCGTACTCTTTCGTCACAGCATTTTCACGCTTGTATTAGCGTATATTACAGAAATATATCTCATTTGAGACGAATTTGTATCAATAGCTGAACATATTTAATGGAGGTCTACTACAATTTAGTGAAATACGCAAGGAAATATATTTCTTTGCTATTGGCTTTTTATAGCTTGTATTAGCGTTAATTACATCAATATGTCTCATTTGAAACGAATTTCTATCAATATCTGAACATATTTAATGGTGGTCTACAACATTTTAGTGAAATACGCAAGGAAATATATTTCTCTGCTGCTGGCATTTTGGCGCTTGTATTTGCGTATATTACAGAAATATGTCTCATTTGAAACGAATTTGTATCAATATCTGAACAAATTTTATGGAGATCTACAACATTTTAGTGAAATACGCAAGGAAATATATTGCTCTGCTAGTGGCACTTTAACGCTTGTATTTGTGTATATTACAGCAATATGTCTCATTTGAAACGAATTTGTATCAATATCTGAACAAATTTTATGGAGGTCTACAATATTTTAGTGAAATACGCAAGGAAATATATTTGTCTGCTATTTGCATTTTAACGCTTGTATTAGCGTATATTACATCAATATGTCTCATTTGAAACGAATTTGTATCAATATCTGAACATATTTAATGGAGGTCTACAACATTTTAGTGAAATACGCAAGGAAATATATTTCTCTGCTATTGGCATTTTCACGCTTGCATTTGCGTATATTACAGAAATATGTCTCATTTGAAACGAATTTGTATCAATATCTGAACAAATTTTATGGAGATCTACAACATTTTAGTGAAATACGCAAGGAAATATATTTCTCTGCTATTGGCATTTTAACGCTTGTATATCCGAATATTATAGCAATATGTCTCATTTGAAACGATTTTGTATCAATATCTGAACATATTTATTGAGGTCTACAACATTTTAGTGATATACGCAAGGAAATATTTGTCTCTACTATTGGCATTTTAACGCTTGTATTTGCGTATATTACAGCATTATGTCTCATTCGAAACGAATTTGTATATATATCTGAACATATTTATTGTGGTCTACAATATTTTAGTGAAATACGCAAGGAAATTTATTTCTCTGCTATTGCCAGTTTAACGCATGTTTTTGCGTATATTACAGCAATATGTTCCATTTGAAACGAATGTGTATCAATATCTGAACATATTTAATGGAGGTCTACATCATTTTAGTGAAATACACAAGGAAATATATTTCTCCGCTATTTGCATTTTGCCGCTTGTATTTGCGTATATTACAGCAATATTTCTCATTTGAAACGAATTTGTATCAATATATGAACAAATTTTATGAAGGTCTCAACATTTTAGTGTAATACGCGAGGAAAGATATTTCTCTGCTATTGGCATTTTAACGCTTGTTTTTGCGTTTATTACATCATATTGTCTCATATGAAACGAATTTGTATCAATATCTGAACATATTTAATGGACGTCTACAACCTTTTTGTGACATACGCAAGGAAATATATTTCTCTGCTTATGGCCATTTGACGCTTTTATTGGCGTATATTGCAGCAATATGTCTCATTTGAGACGAATTTGTATCAATCTCTGAACATATTTTAAGGAAGTCTACAACATTTTAGTGAAATACGCAAGGAAATATATTTCTCTGCTATCGGCATTTTAACGTTTGTATTAGCGTATATTAAAGCAAAATGTCTCATTTGAAACGAATTTGTATCAATATCTGAACATATTTAATGGAGGTGTACAACATTTTAGTGAAATACGCATGGAATTATATTTTTCTGCTATTTGCATTTAAACGTTTGTATTTGCGTATATTACAGCAATATGTCTCCTTCGAAACGAATTTGTATCAATATCTGAACAAATTTTATGGAGGTCTACAACATTTTAGTTAAATACGCAAGGAAATATATTTCTCTGCTATTGGCATTTGAACGCTTGTATTATAGTTTATTACATCAAAATGTCTCATTTGAAACGAATTTGTATCAATATCTGAACATATTTAAAGGAGGTCTACAACATTTTAGTGAAATACGCAAGGAAATATATTTCTCTGCGATTGGCATTTTAACGCTTGTATTTGCGTATATTACAGTAACATGTCTCATTTGAAACGAATTTGTATCAATATCTGAACATATTTAATGGAGGTCTACAACATTTTAGTGAAATACACAAGGAAATATATTTCATTGCTTTTGGCATTTTAAAGCTTGCATTAGCGTTTATTACATCAATATGTCGCATTTGAAACGAATTTGTATCAATATCTGAACAAATTTTATGGAGATCTACAACATCTTAGTGAAATACGCAAGGAAATATATTTCTTTGCTATTTGCATTTTGACGCTTGTATTTGCGTATATTACAGCAATATGTCTCATTTGAAACGAATTTGTATCAATATCTGAACAAATTTTATGGAGGTCTCAACATTTTATTGTAATACGCGAGGAAATATATTTCTCTGCTATTGGCATTTTAACGCTTGTTTTTGCGTATTTTACAGCAATGTGTCTAATTTGCAACGAAATTGTATCAATATCTGAACAAATTTAATAGAGGTCTACAGCATTTAAGTGAAATACGTAAGGAAATATATTTCTCTGCTATTGGCATTTTAATGCTTGTATTAGCGTTTATTTTATCAATATGTCTCATTTGAAACGAATTTGTATCAATATCTGAACATATTTAATGGAGGTCTACAACATTTTAGTGAAATACGCAAGAAAATATATTTCTCTGCTATTGGCATTTTGACGCTTGTATTTGTGTATATTACAGTAATATGTCTCATTTGAAACGAATTTGTATCAATATCTGAACATATTTAATGGAGGTCTACAACATATTAGTGAAATACGCAAAGAAATATATTTCTCTGCTATTGGCATTTTTACGCCTGTACTTGCCTATATTACAGCAGTATGTCTCATTTGAGCCGAATTTTTATCAATATCTGAACAAAGTTTTGGAGGTCTACATCATTTTAGTGAAATACGCAAGGAAATATATTTCTCTGCTATTTGCATTTTACGTTTGTATTTGCGTATATTACAGCAATGTGTCTCATTTGAAACGAATTTTTATCAATATCTGAACAAATTTTATGGAAATCTACAACATTTTAGTGAAATACGCAAGGAAATATATGTCTCTGCTATTGGAATTTTAACGCTTGTATTTGCGTATATTACAGCAATATGTCTCATTTGAAACGAATTTGTATCAATATCTGAACATATTTAATGGAGGTCTACAACAGTTTAGTGAAATACGCAAGGAAATATATTTCTCAGCTATTGGCATTTTAACGCTTGTTTTTGCGTATATTACAGCAATATGTCTCATTTGAAACGAATTTGTATCAATATCTGAACATATTTAATGGAGGTCTACAACATTTTAGTGAAATGCGCAAGGAAATATAATTCTCTGCTATTGGCATTTTGACGCTTGTATTTTCGTATATTACAGCAATATGTCTCTTTTGAGACGAAATTTTATCAATATCTGAACAAATTTTATGGAGGTCTACAACATTTTAGTGAAATAAGCAAGGAAATATATGTCTCTGCTATTGGCATTTTAACGATTGTATTTGCGTATATTACAGCAATATGTCTCATTTGAAACGAATTTGTATCAATATCTGAACATATTTAATGGAGGTCTACAACAGTTTAGTGAAATACGCAAGGAAATATATTTCTCAGCTATTGGCAATTTAACGCTTGTTTTTGCGTATATTACAGCAATATGTCTCATTTGAAACGAATTTGTATCAATATCTAAAAATATTTAATGGAGGTCTACAACATTTTAGTGAAATACGCAAAGAAATATATATTTCTCTGCTATTGGCATTTTAACGCTTGTATTTGCGTATATTACAGCAGTATGTCTCATTTGAACCGAATTTTTATCAATATCTGAACAAAGTTTATGGCGGTCTACAATATTTTAGTGAAATACGCAAGGAAATATATTTCTCTGCTATTTGCATTTTACGTTTGTATTTGCGTATATTACAGCAATATGTCTCATTTGAAACGAATTTGTATCAATATCTGAACAAATTTTATGGAGGTCTCAACATTTTATTGTAATACGCGAGGAAATATATTTCTCTGCTATTGGCATTTTAACGCTTGTTTTTGCGTATATTACAGCAATGTGTCTAATTTGAAACGAAATTGTATCAATATCTAAACAAATTTAATAGAGGTCTACAGCATTTAAGTGAAATACGTAAGGAAATATATTTCTCTGCTATTGGCATTTTAATGCTTGTATTAGCGTTTATTTTATCAATATGTCTCATTTGAAACGAATTTGTATCAATATCTGAACATATTTAATGGAGGTCTACAACATTTTAGTGAAATACGCAAGAAAATATATTTCTCTGCTATTGGCATTTTGACGCTTGTATTTGTGTATATTACAGTAATATGTCTCATTTGAAACGAATTTGTATCAATATCTGAACATATTTAATGGAGGTCTACAACATATTAGTGAAATACGCAAAGAAATATATTTCTCTGCTATTGGCATTTTTACGCCTGTACTTGCGTATATTACAGCAGTATGTCTCATTTGAGCCGAATTTTTATCAATATCTGAACAAAGTTTTGGAGGTCTACATCATTTTAGTGAAATACGCAAGGAAATATATTTCTCTGCTATTTGCATTTTACGTTTGTATTTGCGTATATTACAGCAATGTGTCTCATTTGAAACGAATTTGTATCAATATCTGAACAAATTTTATGGAAATCTACAACATTTTAGTGAAATACGCAAGGAAATATATGTCTCTGCTATTGGAATTTTAACGCTTGTATTTGCGTATATTACAGCAATATGTCTCATTTGAAACGAATTTGTATCAATATCTGAACATATTTAATGGAGGTCTACAACAGTTTAGTGAAATACGCAAGGAAATATATTTCTCAGCTATTGGCATTTTAACGCTTGTTTTTGCGTATATTACAGCAATATGTCTCATTTGAAACGAATTTGTATCATTATCTGAACATATTTAATGGAGGTCTACAACATTTTAGTGAAATGCGCAAGGAAATATAATTCTCTGCTATTGGCATTTTGACGCTTGTATTTTCGTATATTACAGCAATATGTCTCTTTTGAGACGAAATTTTATCAATATCTGAACAAATTTTATGGAGGTCTACAACATTTTAGTGAAATAAGCAAGGAAATATATGTCTCTGCTATTGGCATTTTAACGATTGTATTTGCGTATATTACAGCAATATGTCTCATTTGAAACGAATTTGTATCAATATCTGAACATATTTAATGGAGGTCTACAACAGTTTAGTGAAATACGCAAGGAAATATATTTCTCAGCTATTGGCAATTTAACGCTTGTTTTTGCGTATATTACAGCAATATGTCTCATTTGAAACGAATTTATATCAATATCTAAACATATTTAATGGAGGTCTACAACATTTTAGTGAAATACGCAAAGAAATATATTTCTCTGCTATTGGCATTTTAACGCTTGTATTTGCGTATTTTACAGCAGTATGTCTCATTTGAGCCGAATTTTTATCAATATCTGAACAAAGTTTATGGAGGTCTACAACATTTTAGTGACATACGCAAGGAAATATATTTCTCTGCTATTTGCGTTTTACGTTTGTATTTGCGTATATTACAGCAATATGTCTCATTTGAAACGAATTTGTATCAATATCTGAACAAATTTTATGGAAATCTACAACATTTTAGTGAAATACGCAAGGAAATATATGTCTCTGCTATTGGCATTTTAACGCTTGTATTTGCGTATATTACAGCAATATGTCTCATTTGAAACGAATTTGTATCAATATCTGAACATATTTAATGGAGGTTACAACATTTTAGTGAAATACGCAAGGAATTATATTACTCTGCTATTGGCACTTTAACGCTTGTATTTGCGTATATTACATTAATATGTCTCATTTGAAACGAATTTGTATCAATATCAGATAAATATTTTATAGGGTCTACAACATTTTAGGGAAATACGCAAGGAAATATATTTCTCTGCTATTGACAATTTAACGCTTGTATTTGCGTATATTACAGCAATATGTCTCATTTGAAACGTATTTGTATCAATATCTGAATATATTTATTGGAGGTCTACAACAGTTTAGTGAAATACGCAAGGAAATATATTTCTCAGCTATTGGCATTTTAACGCTTGTTTTTGCGTATATTACAGCAATATGTCTCATTTGAAACGATTTTGTATCAATATCTGAACATATTTAATGGAGGTCTACAACAGTTTAGTGAAATACGCAAGGAAATATATTTCTCAGCTATTGGCATTTTAACGCTTGTTTTTGCGTATATTACAGCAATATTTCTCATTTGAAACGAATTTGTATCAATATCTGAACATATTTAATGAAGGTCTACAATATTTTCGTGAAATACGCAAGGAAATATATTTCTTTGCTATTGGCATTTTAAAGCTTGTATTAACGTTTATTACATCAATATGTCTCATTTAAAACGAATTTGTATCAATATCTGAACATATTTAATGGAGGTCTACAACATTTTAGTGAAATGCACAAGGAAATATATATCTCTGCATTTGGCACTTAAACGCTTGTATTTGCGTATATTACAGCAATATGTCTCATTTGAAACGATTTTGTATCAATATCTGAACATATTTATTGAGGTCTACAACATTTTAGTGAAATACGCAAGGAAATATTTGTCTCTTCTATTGGCATTTTAACGCTTGTTTTTGCGTATATAACAGCAATATATTGTCACGGTATTTTTGACGATACCGCGGCATAAAGGGATGTGAGCCAGGCTAACTCAATGAAGAAGGGAGGGGTTGCGAGCTACTAACTGAGGTGTGGTACTTAAATGAAACACGGTTCAGATCAACTCGACAACGTTTATACATAAAGAGAAATAAAAATGCCTTAACTGGGCGCGTGGCCATACACTCTAATGCCTAATACATTTTAAAGTTACGTGGACGTTATGGTGAATTTAAATACAATAAAACGAAAAGAAAGAATGGTGATACTCAAGTGAGTCCGTGGGAGCGATGTTCCAACGGGCCGGCGGATAAGTTGGTGTGGCGGCTAGCGGTAGTCCAAGGTTGATTTGTTTTGGCCGCCAGCCCTACCAACGGCAGGACGCCTTGGATCCGGTAAAGAAGTTGTTCCGTCCACTTGCTTTCGCCCCAGGTGACTCGCTTGGTAGTCGATTTACCCAACGATAGTAATAATCCTGCGTTGAATTACAGGACGATTAGAAATAGGCCACAATTTAATATAATTGATTCAGATTGTTTAAAGGAAGTTAAGTTAACCAAATAAATGAAGTTACAAATTGCAAGTTAGTAACATTGAACAAATTTATTTTGACTCTTAAAACAAATACAAAGAAATGATACAAAGCTCTCAAAGTCCTCTTGAGTCCGTAACTGGTATTGGATGGTGTTCATCCGTTTCTCCAAAAGTATAAATACGGAGGCGGTTCCTTCCTGGTTCTCTCGCTTACAACCCCTTCGCCAGGGTCTGAGCCTTGACGTGACTCGTACCGATATCTTCGTAATACCAAAGATAGTTGGTGGTGAATTACCCTTGTACGTATTACAGGTTAAACATCGGAGCAGATGAAGGTATATGATGCGACCAAAATGATAACACAAATGAAGGGAATCTGTAATAATAGTTTACCCAAAATTAATGAAACGTAACGTGAATACGATCACTAACTAGTGATTTACATCCATTCATGTTACGCTCAAACCAAACTCTAACTTAACATCGACCAACTGATCGGTTCTACTGTCTAAATAAAGTCTAATTACAATATTCCCGTATATAACGTAAGTGATATCAACAATAAAGTTATGGGTACCACGGGGTCGCAACATTGACGGACGGATTTGAGAGTGGACATAAGTACAGCATGAAATACAAAATCGTCGCTAAATCAATCATAAATACGCGGATATATAAATACACATAAATGTAAGCAGAATTACGTAAAGTGTTAAATTGCCAATATTGAGTAGATAAACGAAATAAACCTTAACCACACGGTTAACGTGGTTAATAATAATGTTAAACAGAAATTACTATAAATGTTACATTTCAAAGGGGTACCAGAATTAAATAACCAGATCATTCAGGTAGCAAGTGACCTTGCTGTGCCGCAAAAAAAAAGAAAAGAGCACGTGTTTTACCAAAGCGTTCTCAATCGAGATCCAGATTAAATTAAATATAGTAAATACTTAACTGAACGAACGCAGTAATATAGACTAATTTGTTTCTCCACATTAAGCAAAAATTTCGCTACACGTGCACTAAAAATTAATTAAAAGATAACATGTGTTATCCACAACGGCTCGAAGACGACAGAGAGCTGTTCATGTACGTTTTTGCCGTAGGTAACAATTGCAAACCGCGACGAACACGTCCGATAAACGGTCAAGTATTCTCATGTGAAACAGTTAAATAGAGAGAACGGCGTTTTCGTCACATTCCCCATACTTCCCCCAAAAAAAAAAAGGGTCTCAAGCAAGCTTGAGGGATTTTTTTTTTTAGCGAACTGTTTAGTATTCAGAGGCTTTGGGCAAAAAGAACAAATGCTTTAATTCCACAAGGATATCTAGACATAAAGATTAAAGGACAAATAACCAAACGTAAACATATTGAGTTTTGGCAATTTTAATAAAGGACTAACGGTCAGTATTAGGTTTGAACATAGAAACATGCCAAACTCCGACTTTACTTTAATTTAGCAGCAAAATAATTTCCACCATGCGAAAGGACTAGATTTCTTTTCCAAACAGTATCTCCATCAACATAGCTGACGTGACGGCGACGCAAGTTATAAAAGCTGCTATTCTTTTGAAAGGCTAAATCAAGTTGTCGTTTGATATGATTGCGGAGTTTCTCAAGTTCTTTAAGTTTCCTAGCATAATCAAGTCGACTTTCTACCGAAATAGGAATATTTTCATCCGGAGGTTGATCAGTGCGATTGAGGTGCAATTCACGACCGAATGTGAAGAACGCAGGTGTAAATCCTGTGGTTTCATGAACGGCGGTACTTAGAGCAAATCGAAATTTAGGTAAATTAATATCCCATTCGCGATGGTTATGTTGTAAATAGGTAGCGATCATAGTTTTGATAACGCGATTTGTGCGTTCGGTGGGGTTAGCGGAAGGATGGAAATTAGGGTTCAACTGTAATTTCACAGCATAAGAATTTAATAAATTTCTGAATTCTTGGCTTATGAACTGTTTGCCATTATCACTTATGAGGAATTCAGGTGATCCGAAGACAAGAAAAATTTCATTTTCAAGTAGTTTACATATACTCTTGCTATCTGCAGTACGTATAGCGAAAAACAGGCTATACTTAGTGAATAAATCACAAAAGACGAGAATAAAACGATTTCGAGACGTTGACATAGGGAGAGGACCGATTATATCTGTGGACACATACTGCCAGGGTCTGGATATAGACCTTTTGCCTAAAAAACCGGCAGATAATTGTTGTTCAGCCTTGTGCGCTTAGCATGGTTGGCAACTATGAACATAATGTGCGATATCATCTGACATCTTTGGCCAATAATAATTAGACGCTATTCGGCATTTAGTTTTAAAAATTCCAAGGTGACCGGCAGTAGGTTCATCATGGTTTTCAGAAAGGATGTTAGCACGCAGTTTGCGAGGAATAACAAGATTCCACGGATCCTCATCACTACAAGAAGGATTAATCGGACGACATAGTTTATAAATCAAGTTGTTATGAACTTTCCAGCGGGGATATAAATCGGATTTTTCATTGATATTAATCAGAAGCTTTTTATACCATTGATCGTGGTCTTCAGGAAGGATTCTAATGGAACAGACTGCTCGAGATAATGCGTCAGGTACAACATTTAAAGCTCCCTTGCGATGAATGATATCATAATCGTATTGCTGCATCCTTAGTGCCCAGCGAGCTAATCTACCTTTGGGTTCTTTCATTCTGTTAAGCCAGGTCAAAGCAGCATGATCGGTAATTAATGTAAAATGAGAGGCTTCGATGTAACATCGAAATTTATCTACAGCCCATAAAACGGCGGAAATTTCTAACTAACATTTTAGAAAAAAATGAATCGGTTAAACTATTGAGTGCTTCATATTCGTCATGAGTTAGGCGGGTCTTGTCAACGATGGCCGCGGTAAAATGGTTGGAGTTAAGTAAAAATGTTTTATTCGCGAAATTAGGCACGATGCTGAATGCGGCTAAAAAATCAACGCCCAGAATTAAATCTGAGATAAGTGATGAGACAACTAACGTTCGTACAATACGTACATTGCCGTGAATCGAGTACGGAATGGAGACGATTCCTTCTATCTGACAAGATTCTCCGCTGGCGGTAGTAATACATTCATCATTAGCGTAGGAGTTAAGAGTTAGCGGAAGATGAGTAAAATTTTTCCAAATACGCGTGGCCATGGGGGTACACGAAGAACCGGAATCAAGAAGACCGTCTAGGCTTTCTCCGCAAATTGAAACAGTTAGGTATGGACGCGGGTCCAGAGTGCGAGAAGATAATGTATAATTTACAGAATTCTGACTATAGCAAAAATGTTTTATATACTTGAGCCAATTTTGCCACTCGCAACTAGATTTTTGAGTTGGTTTGGTGTTAAAACGAGACAAATGACAACTCTCCATTGCTCGCTTACATAGTATCCCGGATATGGACTACATTTTGGGCAATTAAGTTTGGTAACACCCGGATTACCACATTTGAAGCAAAATCGATTACGCGGTAACGTACAGTCAGTGAATATGTGACCGGATTTTTTACAGTTCCAACAGCAGCGGTTGATTGAGAAAGTAACAAGACGAGGCGGTGATGCATTAGGCGCTGGAATACGTGATAGAGAAACTAACCGCGACGAAGGGGCTACAGGCGGTCTATGGC
This sequence comes from Nebria brevicollis, assembly GCA_944738965.1. NCBI lineage: Eukaryota > Metazoa > Arthropoda > Insecta > Coleoptera > Carabidae > Nebria > Nebria brevicollis. Next base: position 6,330,086 of record OX122905.1, read on the forward strand.
CGACGAGTGAACTAGAATCACTGGGTGGAGTAAAAGTGGATTTTGCCATTTCTAACCGTTGACATAATTTGTTAAGTTGGTCAAGAGAAGTAATATCGTGGGCGGCGATGTGTTCTGCATAGTACGGTTCCAGGTTATATTTAATCGTAAAAATCATTTTTTCGTCCGATACTTTATCCGAGAGTTTAGAAAATAAAAGTTGCATTTCCGTGATGAAATCGCGTGGAGGTTCTGAAGGAGTTTGCTTGCGTTGAAGGATACTTTGCCAAAGTCTGTGATCGTAATCTATAGGTTGGTAATATTGTTTAATTCGCGTTACTAGCTGATCCCAATCCGAAATAGAATCTTTATTCGCTCGGTACCAGCATAATGCAGACTCGGTAAATAGATCACTGGCGGAGTTGAATAACTCAATTTTAGTAACATTGTGCGAAATGCGTAACTCGTCGATCCGTTCTAAAAATTCGACAATGGAACTTTTTCCGTTGAATTGGAGATTCCACTTATAAACAGGGACAGATTTAATGAAATTGTTAGTTCGTGTGGAGGTTTCAGCTGGTCTGACATTATAAGGTTCAGTATTATTGATACATTTATTATTAAGTACGTCATCTAAAGCGCGGGTGGCGTCGGCAAACTTGGTAGCTTCGCTAACTAGGAGTAGTTCAGTAATACGGAGACTACGGCGGAGTAGATGAGCAATACGGTTGTCTAGATGTTCATAAGCATAGGAAGAAAAGGTGCCTCGAAAATTGTCTACCAAGTTGGTCAGAAGAGAAAATTTTGTGTTGCATGTAGCTAACTCGCCTTTTTGATTCAAAACGAGTTTGTCTGTGGGCGCATCTACCAGTGTGGAGAGCCGTGCAATAGCTTGACGGAAAGTAAGATCACTTCGCGGCTCGCCTCGCAATTTAAGTTCGTAACTGAGTTCATCGTTAGTTAGGCCAGAATAACTCATATTTGGTTTTGAGAATTGCAATAAAAAAAACAAAGAAATTTTAACCGTAAACAATATGTGAGGGTACAAGGATGTGATACTATGATATCTCGCGAGTTAAAAAAACTGAGAGGAAACAAAATCTACCACAAAAGAGAGTACAAAAAAAATTTAAGCACACCTCGAAGACAGCTAGTATTAAATAAGATGTTAGAGCTCGGTCAGGCAACTTTTTTTCAGGCCCAACGTTGGGCGCCAAATTTATGTCACGGTATTTTTGACGATACCGCGGCATAAAGGGATTTGAGCCAGGCTAACTCAATGGAGAAGGGAGGGGTTGGAAGCTACTAGCTGAGGTGTGGTACTTAAATGAAACACGGTTCAGATCAACTCGACAATGTTTATACATAAAGAGAAATAAAAATGCCTCAACTGGGCGCGTGGCCATACACTCTAATGCCTAATACATTTTAAAGTTACGTGGACGTTATGGTGAATTTAAATACAATAAAAAGAAAAGAAAGAATGGTGATACTCAAGTGAGTCCGTGGGAGCGATGTTCCAACGGGCCGGCGGATAAGTTGGTGTGGCGGCTAGCGGTAGTCCAAGGTTGATTTGTTTTGGCCGCCAGCCCTACCAACGGCAGGACGCCTTGGATCCGGTAAAGAAGTTGTTCCGTCCGCTTGCCCTCGCCCCAGGTGACTCGCTTGGTAGTCGATTTACCCAACGATAGTAATAATCCTGTGTTGAATTATAGGACGAGTAGAAATAGGCCACAATTTAATATAATTGATTCAGATTGTTTAAAGGAAGTTAAGTTAACCAAATAAATGAAGTTACAAATTGCAAGTTAGTAACATTGAACAAATTGATTTTGACTCTTAAAACAAATACAAAGACATGATACAAAGCTCTCAAAGTCCTCTTGAGTCCGTAACTGGGATTGGATGGTGTTCATCCGTTTCTCCAAAAGTATAAATACGGAGGCGGTTCCTTCCTGGTTCTCTCGCTTACAACCCCTTCGCCAGGGTCTGAGCCTTGACGTGACTCGTACCGATATCTTCGTAATACCAAAGATAGTTGGTGGTGAATTACCCTTGAACGTATTACAGGTTAAACATCGGAGCAGATGAAGGTATATGATGCGACCAAAATGATAACACAAATGAAGGGAATCAGTAATAATAGTTTACCCATAATTAATGAAACGTAACGTGAATTCGATCACTAACTATTGACTTACATCCATTCATGTTACGCTCAAACCAAGCCCTAACTTAACATCGGCCAACTGATCGGTTCTACTATCTAAATAAAGTCTAATTACAATATTCCCGTATATAACGTAAGTAACAATACAGTTATGGGTACCACGGGGTCGCAACATTAACGGACGGATTTGAGAGTGGACATAAGTACAGCATGAAATACAAAATCGTCGCTAAATCAATAATAAATACGCGGATATATAAATACACATAAATGTAAGCAGAATTACGCAAAGTGCTAAATTGCCAATATTGAGTAGATAAACGAAATAAACCTTAACCACACGGTTAACGTGGTTAATAATAATGTTAAACAGAAATTACTATAAATGTTACATTTCAAAGAGGTACCAGAATTAAATAATCAGATCACTCAGGTAGCGAGTGACCTTGCTGTGCCGCAAAAAAATGTAACATTTATAGTAATTTATGTCCCCACATTAAGCAAGAATTTCGCTACACGTGCACCAAAAATGAATTTAAAGATAACATGTGTTATCCACAACGGCTCGAAGACGACAGAGAGCTGTTCATGTTCGTTTTTGCCGCAGGAAACCATTGCAAACCGCGACGAACACGTCCGATAAACGGTCGAGTATTTTCATGTGAAACAGTAATATAGAGAGAACGGCGTTTTCGTCACAATGTCTCATTTGAAACGAATTTGTATCAATATCTGAACATATTTAATGGAGGTCTACATCATTTTAGTGAAATACGCATGGACATATATTTCTCTGCTATTGGCACTTTAACGCTTGTATTAACGTATATTACAGCAATATGTCTCATTTGAGACGAATTTTTATCAATATCTGAACATATTTAATGGAGGTCTACAACATTTTAGTGAAATATGCAAGGAAATATATTTATTTGCTATTGGCATTTTAAAGCTTGTATTAGCGTTTATTACATCAATATGTCTCATTTGAAACGAATTTGTATCAATATCTAAACAAGTTTAATGGAGGTCTCAACATTTTAGTGTAATACGCGAGGAAAAATTTTTCTTTGCTTTAGGCATTTTAACGCTTGTTTTTGCGTATATTACAGCAATATGTCTCATTTGAAACGAATTTGTATCAATATCTGAACATATTTAATGGAGGTCTACAACATTTTAGTGAGTTACGCAAGGAAATTTATTTCTCTGCTATTGGCACTTTAACGCTTGTATTTGCGTATAAAACAGCAATATGTCTCATTTGAAACGAATTTGTATCAATATCTGAACAACATTTATGGAGATCTACAACACTTAAGTAAATACGCAAGGAAATTTATTTCTCTGCTATTGGCATTTAACACTTGTTGTTGCGTATATTGCAGCAATATATCTCATTTGAAATGAATTTGTATCAATATCTGAATATATTTAATGGAGGTCTACAACATTTTAGTGAAATACGCAAGGAAATATATTTCTCTGCTATTGGCATTTTAACGCTTTTTTTGCGTATATTACAGCATTTGAAACGAATTTGTATCAATATCTGAACAAATTTTATAGGGTCTACAACATTTTAGGGAAATACGCGAGGAAATTTATTTCTCTGCTATTGCCATTTTAACGCTTGTTTTTGCGTATATTACTGCAATATATCTCATTTGAAACGAATTTTTATCAATATCTGAACATATTTAATGGAGGTCTACAACATTTTAGTAAAATACGCAAGGAATTATATTCCTCTGCTTTTGGCATTTTCACGCTTGTATTTGCGTATATTACAGCTATATGTCTCATTTGAAACGAATTTGTATCAATATCTGAACATATTTAATGGAGGTCTACAACTTTTTAGTGAAATTCGCAAGGAAATATATTTCTCTGCTATTGGCACTTTAACGCTTGTATTTGCGTATAAAACAGCAATATGTCTCATTTGAAACGAATTTGTATCAATATCTGAACAACATTTATGGAGTTCTACAACACTTAAGTAAATACGCAAGGAAATTTATTTCTCTGCTATTGGCATTTAACGCTTGTTGTTGCGTATATTACAGCAATATATCTCATTTGAAACGAATTTGTATCAATATCTGAACATATTTAATGGACGTCTACAACATTTTAGTGAAATACGCAAGGAAATATATTTCTCTGCTATTGGCATTTTAACGCTTTTTTTTGCGTATATTACAGCAATATGTCTCATTTGAAACGAATTTGTATCAATATCTGAACAAATTTTATAGGGTCTACAACATTTTAGGGAAATACGCAAGGAAATTTATTTCTCTGCTATCGCCATTTTAACGCTTGTTTTTGCGTATATTACAGCAATATATCTCATTTGAAACGAATTTTTATCAATATCTGAACATATTTAATGGAGGTCTACAACATTTTAGTGAAATACGCAAGGAATTATATTTCTCTGCTATTGGCATTTTAACGTTTGTATTTGCGTATATTACAGCAATATGTTTCATTCGATACGAATTAGTATCAATATCTGAACATATTTATTGAGGTCTACAACATTTTAGTGAAATACGCAAGGAATTTTATTTCTCTGCTATTGGCATTTAACGCTTGTTTTTGCGTATATTACTGCAATATATCTCATTTGAAACGAATTTGTATCAATATCTGAACATATTTAATGGAGGTCTACAACATTTTAGTGAAATACGCAAGGAAATATATTTCTCTGCTATTGGCATTTTGACGCTTGTATTTGCGTATATTACAGCAATATGTCTCATTTGAGACGAATTTTTATCAATCTCCGAATATATTTTAAGGAGGTCTATAACATATTAGTGAAATTCGCAAGGAAATATATTTCTCTGCTATTGGCAATTTGACGCTTGTATTTGCGTATATAACAGCAATATGTCTCATTTGAAACGAATTTTTATCAATATCTGGACAAATTTAATGGAGGTCTACAACATTTTAGTGAAATACGCAAGGAATTATATTTCTCTTTTATTGGCATTTTATCGCTTGTATTTGCGTATACTACAGCAATGTGTCTCATTTGAAACGAATTTGTATACAAATCTGAACATATTTAATGGAGGTCTACAACATTTTAGTGAATTACGCAAGGAAATATATTTCTATGCTATTGGCATTTTAAAGCTTGTATTTGCGTATATTTCATCAATATGTCCATTTGAAACTAATTTGTATCAATATCTGATCAAATTTTATAGGGTCTACAACATTTTAGGGTAATACGCAAGGAATTAAATTACTCTGCTATTGGCTTTTTATCGCTTGTATTTGCGTATATTACAGCAATATGTCTCATTCGAAACGAATTTGTATCAATATCTGAACATATTTAATGGAGGTCTACAACATTTTAGTGAAATACGCAAGGAAATATATTTCTCTGCTATTGGAATTAAGCGCTTGTATTTGCGTATATTAAAGCAATATATCTCATTTGAAACGAAGTTGTATCAATATCTGAACATATTTAATGGAGGTCCACAACATTTTAGTGAAATACACTAGGAAATATATTTCTCTGCTATTGGCCTTTTCACGCTTGTATTTGCGTATATTACAGCAATATGTCTCATTTGAAACGAACTTGTATCAATATCTGAACAAATTTTATGGAGATCTAGAACAAATTAGTGAAATACGCAAGGAAATATATTTCTCTGCTATTGGCATTTTGAGGCTTGTATTTGCGTATATTACAGCAATATGTCTCATTTGAAACGAATTTTTATCAATATCTGAATAAATTTAATGGAGGTCTACAACATATTAGTGAAATACGCAAGGAAATATATTTCTCTGCTATTGGCATTTTATCGTTTGTATTTGCGTATATTACAGCAAGATGTCTCATTCGAAACGAATTTGTATATATATCTGAACATATTTATTGAAGTCTACATCATTAAAGTGAAATACGGAAGAAAATATATTTCTTTGCTATTGGCATTTTAAAGCTTGTATTAGCGTTTATTACATCAATATGTCTCATTTGATACGAATTTGTATCAATATCTGAACATATTTATTGGTGGTCTACAACATTTTAGTGAAATACGCAAGGAAATATATTTCTCTGCTATTGGCACTTTAACGCTTTTATTTGCGTATATTACAGCAATATGTCACATTTGAAACGAATTTGTATCAATATCTGAACAAATTTTATGGAGGTCTCAACATTTTAAAATTATACGCAAGGAAATATTTTTCTCTGCTATTGGCATTTTAACGCTTGTATTTGCGTTTATTACAGCAATATGTCTCATTTGAAACGAATTTGAATTAATATCTGAACATATTTAATGTAGGTCTACAACATTTTAGTGAAATACGCAAGGAATTATATTTCTCTGCTATTGGCATTTTGACGATTGTATTTGCGTATATTACAGCAATATGTCTCATTGGAAACGAATCTGTATCAATATTAGAACAAATTTTATGGAGATCTACAACATTTTAGTGAAATACGCAAGGAAATATTTTCTCTGCTATTGGCATTTTAACGCTTGTATTTGCGTATATTACAGCAATATGTCTCATTTGAAACGAATTTGTTTCAATGTCTGAACATATTTAATGTAGGTCTACAACATTTTAGTGAAATACGCAAGGAAATATATTTCTTTGCTATTGGCATTTTAAAGCTTGTATTAGCGTTTATTACATCAATATGTCTCATTTAAAACGAATTTGTATCAATAGCTGAACATATTTAATGGAGGTCTACAACATTTTAGTAAAAAACGCAAGGAAATATATTGCTCTGCTATTGGCACTTTAACGCTTGTATTTGCGTATATTACAGCAATATGTCTCATTTGAAACGATTTTGTATCTATATCTGAACAAATTTTATGGAGGTCTACAACATTTTAGGGATATACGCAAGGAAATATATTTCTCTGCTTTTGGCACTTTAACGCTTGTATTTGCGTATATTACAACAATATGTCTTATTTGAACCGAATTTGTATCAATATCTGAACTTATTTAATGGAGGTCTACAACATTTTAGTGAAATACGCTAGGAATTATATTACTCTGCTATTGGCCTTTTATCGCTTGTATTTGCGTATATTACAGCAATATGTCTCATTTGAAACGAATTAGTATCAATATCTGAACAAATTTTATGGAGATCTACAACATTTAAGTGAAATACGCAAGGAAATTTCTTCAACATTTTAGTGACATACGCAAGGAAATATATTTCTCTGCTATTGGCATTTTAACGCTTGTATATGCGTATATTATAGCAATATATCTCATTTGAAACGAATTTGTATCAATATCTGAACAAATTTTATGGAGGTCTCAACATTTTAGAGTAATACGCAAGTAAATATATTTCTCTGCTATTGGCAATTTAACGCTTGTTTTTGCGTATATTACAGCAATATGTCTCATTTGAATTGAATTAATATAAATATCTGAACATATTTAATGGCGGTCTACAACATTTTAGTGAAATACGCAAGGAAATATATTTCTAAGCTATTGGCATTTGAAGGCTTGTATTTGCGTATATTACAGCAATATGTCTCATTTGAAACGAATTTGTATCAATATCTGAACAACATTTATGGAGATCTACAACATATTAGTGAAATACGCAAGGAAATATATTTCTCTGCTATTGGCATTTTGACGCTTGTATTTGCGTATATTACAGCAATATGTCTCATTTGAGACGAATTTGTATCAATCTCCGAACACATTTTAAGGAGGTCTACAACATTTTAGTGAAATACGCCAGGAAATATATTTCTCTGCTATTGGCATTTTAACGCTTGTATATGCGTATATTATAGCAATATATTTCATTTGATACGAATTTGTATCAATATCTGAACAAATTTTATGGAGGTCTCAACATTTTAGTGTAATACGGAGGAAATTTATTTCTCTGCTATTGGCATTTTTTCGCTTGGTTTTGCGTATATTACAGCAATATGTCTCATTTGAAACGAATTTTTATCAATATCTGAACAAATTTTATGGAGGTCTACAACATTTTAGTGAAATACGCAAGGAAATATATTTCTCTGCATTTGGCACTTTAACGCTTGTATTTGCGTATATTACAGCAATATGTCTCATTTGAAACGATTTTGTATCAATATCTGAACATATTTATTGAGATTTACAACATTTTATTGAAAAACGCAAGGAAATATATGTCTCTGCTATTGGCATTTTAACGCTTGTATTTGCGTATATTACAGCAATATGTCTCATTTGAAATCAATTTGTATCAATATCTGAACATATTTAATGGAGGTCTACAACATTTTAGTGAAAAACGCAAGGAAATATATTTCTCTGCTATTGGCACTTTAACGCTTGTATTTGCGTATATTACAGCAATATGTCTCATTTGAAACGAATTTGTATCAATATCTGAACAAATTTTATGGAGGTCTACAACATTTTAGGGAAAAATGCAAGGAAATATATTTCTCTGCTTTTGGTTCTTTAACGCTTGTATTTGCGTATATTACAACAATATGTCTTATCTGAAGCGAATTTGTATCAATATCTGAACTTATTTAATGGAGGTCTACAACATTTTAGTGAAATACCCAAGGAAATATATTTCTCTGCTATTGGCCTTTTATCGCTTGTATTTGCGTATATTACAGCAATATGTCTCATTTGAAACGAATTTTTATCAATATCTGAACATATTTAATGTAGGTCTACAACAGTTTAGTGAAAAACGCAAGGAATTATATTTCTCTGCTATTGGCATTTTAACGTTTGTATATGCGTATATTATAGCAATATATCTCATTTGAAACGAATTTGTATCAATATCTGAACAAATTTTATGGAGGTCTCCACATTTTAGTGTAATACGCGAGGAAATATATATTTCTCTGCTATTGGCATTTTAACGCTTGTTTTTGCGTATATTACAGCAATATGTCTCATTTGAAACGAATTTGTATCAAAATCTGAACATATTTAATGGAGGTGTACAACATTTAAGTGAAGTACGCAAGGAAATTTATTTCTCTGCTATTGGCATTTTAACGCTTGTTTTTGCGTAGATTACAGCAATATATCTCATTTGAAACGAATTTGTATCAATATCTGAACATATTTATTGAGGTCCGCAACATTTTAGTGAAATACGCAAGGAAATATGTGTCTGCTATTGGCAATTGTATCAATATCTGAACAAATTTTTTGGAGATCTACAGCATTTTAGTGAAATACGCAAGGAAATATATATCTCTGCATTTGGCACTTTAACGCTTGTATTTGCGTATATTACTGCAATATGTCTTATTTGAAACGATTTTGTATCAATATCTGAACATATATATTGAGGTCTACAACATTTTAGTGAAAAACGCAAGGAAATATATTTCTCTGCTATTTGCATTTTGACGCTTGTATTTGCGTATATTACAGCAATATGCCTCATTTGAAACAAATTTGTATCAATATCTGAACAAATTTTATTGGGTCTACAACAATTTAGGGTAATACGCAAGGAAATATATTTCTCTGCTATTGGCAATTTAACGCTTGTATTTGCGTATATTACAGTAACATGTCTCATTTGAAACGAATTTGTATCAATATCTGAACATATTTAATGGAGGTCTACAACATTTTAGTGAAATACGCAAGGAAATATATTTCTTTGCTATTGGCGTTTAAAAGCTTGTATTAGCGTTTATTACATCAATATGTCTCATTTGAAACGAATTTTAATCAATATCTGAACAAATTTTATGGAGGCCTACAACATATTATTGAAATTCGCAAGGAAATATATTTCTCAGCTATTTGCATTTTGACGCGTATATTTGCGTATATTACAGCAATATGTCTCATTTGAATCGAATTTTTATCAATATCTGAACTAATTTTATGGTGGTCTACAACATTTTAGTGAAATACGCAAGAAAATATATTTCTCTGCTATTGGCATTTTAACGCTTGTATTCGCGTATATTACAGTAAAATGTCTCATTTGAAACGATTTTTTATCAATATCTGAACCAAATTTATGGAGGTCTACAACATTTTAAAGAAATACGCAAGGAAATATATTTCTCTGCTAGTGGCATTTTGACGCTTGTATTTGCGTATATTACAGCAATATGTCTCATTTGAAACGAATTTTTATCAATATCTGAACAAATTTTATGGAGGTCTACAACATGTTAGTGATGTGCGCAAGGAAATATATTTCTCTGCTATTGGCATTTTAACGCTTGTATTTGCGTATATGACAGCAATATGTCTCATTTGAAACGAATTTGAATCAATATCTGAACATATTTAATGTAGGGCTACAACATCTTAGTGAAATACGCAAGGAATTATATTTCTCTGCTATTGGCATTTTAACGTTTGTATTTGCGTATATTACAGCAATATGTCTCATTTGAAACGAATTTGTATCAATATCCGAACAAATTTTATGGAGATCTACAACATTTTAGTTAAATACGCAAAGAAATATATTTCTCTGCTATTGGCATTTTGACGCTTGTATTTGCGTATATTACAGCAATATGTCTCATTTGAAACGAATTTGTATTAATATCTGAACATATTCATTGGAGGTCTACAACAGTTTAATGAAATACGCAAGGAAATATATTTCTCTGCTATTTGCACTTTAACCCTTGTATTTGCGTATATTACAACAATATGTCTCATTTGAAACGAATTTGTATCAATATCTGAACATATTTAATGGAGGTCTACAACATTTTAGTGAAATACGCAAGGAATTATATTACTCTGCTATTTGCATTAACGTTTGTATTTGCGAATATTACACAAAAAAGTCTCATTTGAAACGAATTTGTATCAATATCTGAACAAATTTTATGGTGATCTACAACATTTTAGTGAAATACGCAAGGAAATATAATTCTCTGCTATTGGCATTTAAACGCTTGTATTAGCATATATTACATCAATATGTCTCATTTGAAACGAATTTGTATCAATATCTGAACAAATTTTATGGAGATCTACAACATTTTAGTGAAATACGCAAGGAAATATAATACTCTGCTATTGGCATTTTAACGCTTGTATTAGCGTATATTACATAAAAATTTGTCATTTGAAACGAATTTGTATCAATATCTGAACATATTTAATAGAGGTCTACAACATTTTAGTGAAATACGCAAGCAAATATAATTCTCTGCTATTGGCATTTTAACGCTTGTATTAGCGTATATTACATCAATATGTCTCATTTGAAACGAATTTGTATCAATATCAGAACAAATTTTATGGAGATCTACAACATTTCAGTGAAATACGCAAGGAAATATAATTATCTGCTATTGGCATTTTAACGCTTGTATTAGCGTATATTACATCAATATGTGTCATTTGAAAAGAATTTGTATCAATATCTAAACACATTTGAGACGAATTTTTATCAATATCTGAACAAATTTTATAAAGGTCTACAACATTTTAGTGAAATACGCAATGAAATATATTACTCTGCTTTTGCATTTTGACGCTTGTATTTGCGAATATTACAGCAATATGTCTCATTTGAAACGAATTTGTATCAATATCTGAACATATTTAATGGAGGTCTACAACATTATAGTGAAATACGCAAGGATATATATTTCTTTGCTATTGGCATTTTGACGCTTGTATTTGCGTATATTACATCAATATGTCTCATTTAAAACGAATTTTTATCAATATCTGAACCAATTTAATGGAGGTCTACAACATTTTAGTGAAATACGCAAGGAAATATATGTCTCTGCTATTAGCATTTTAACGCTTGTATTTGCGTATAATACAGCAATATATCTTATTTGAAACGAATTTGTATCAATATTTGAACATATTTAATGGAGGTCTACGACATTTTAGTGAAATACGCAAGGAATTATATTTCTCTGCTATTGGCATTTTAACGTTTGTATTTGCGTATATTACAGAAATATGTCTCATTTGAAACGATTTTGTATCAACAACAACGAGGTCTACATTATTTAAGTGAAATACGCAAGGAAATATATTTCTCTGCTATTGGCATTTTGACGCTTGTATTTGCGAATATTACAGCAATATGTCTCATTTGAGACGAATTTGTATCAGTATCTGAAAATATTTAATGGAGGTCTACAACATTTTAGTGAAATACGCCAGGAAATATATTTCTCTGCTATTGGTCTTTTAACGCTGGTATATGCGTATATTACAGCAATATGTCTCATTAGAAACGATTTTGTCCCAATATCTGAACATATTTATTGAGGTCAACAACATTTAAGTGAAATACGCAAGGAAATATATGTTTTTGCTATTGGCAATTAAACGCTTGTATTTATTTGCGTATATTACAGCAATATGACTCATTTGAAACGAATTTGTATCAATATCTGAACATATTTAATGGAGGTCTACAACATTTTAGTGAAATACGCAAAGAATTATATTTCTCTGCTATTGGCATTTTAACGTTTGTATTTGCGTATATTTTAGAAATATGTCTCATTTGAAACGAATTTGTATCAATATCTGAACAAATTTTATGGAGATCTACAACATTTAATGAAATACGCAAGGAAATATAAATCTCTGCTATTGGCATTTTAACGCTTGTATTAGCGTATATTACATCAATATGTCTCATTTGAAACGAATTTGTATCAATATCTGAACAAATTTTATGGAGATCTACAACATTTTACTGAAATACGCAAGGAAATTTAATTCTCTGCTGTTGGCATTTTCACGCTTGTATTAGCGTATATTACATCAATATGTCTCATTTGAAACGAATTTGTATCAATATCTGAACATATTTAATGGAGGTCTACAACATTTTAGTGAAATACGCAAGGAAATATAATACTCTGCTGTTGGCATTTTCAGGCTTGTATTAGCGTATATTACATCAACATGTCTCATTTGAAATGAATTTGTATCAATATCTGAACGTATTTAATGGAGGTCTACAACATTTTAGTGAAATACGCAAGGAAATATATTTCTCTGCTGTTGGCATTTTAACGCTTGTATTTGCGTATATTCCAGCAATATGTCTCATTTGAAACGAATTTTTATCAATATCTGAACATTTTTAATGGAGGTCTACAACATTTTAGTGAATTACGCAAAGAATTATATTTCTCTGCTATTGGCATTTTAACGTTTGTATTTGCGTATATTACAGAAATATGTCTCATTTGAAACGAATTTGTTTCAATATCTGAACAAATTTTATGGAGATCTACAACATTTTAGTGAAATACGCAAGGAAATATAATTTTCTGTTGTTGGCATTTTCACGCTTGTATTAGCGTATATATCATCAATATGTCTCATTTGAAACGAATTTGTATCAATATCTGAACATATTTAATTGAGGTCTACAACATTTTATTGAAATACGCAAGGAAATATAATTCTCTGCTGTTGGCATTTTCACGCTTGTATTAGCGTATATTACATCAATATGTCTCATTTGAAACGAATTTGTATCAATATCTGAACATATTTAATGGAGGTCTACAACATTTTAGTGAAATACGCAAGGAAATATATTTCTTTGCTATAGGCGTTTTAAAGCTTGTATTAGCGTTTATTACATCAATATGTCTCATTTGAAACGAATTTAAATCAATATCTGAACAAATTTTATGGAGGTCTACAACATTTTATTGAAATACGCAAGGAAATATATTTCTCTGCTATTTGCATTTTGACGCTTGTATTTGCGTATATTACAGCAATTTGTCTCATTTGAAACGAATTTGTATTAATATCTGAACATATTCATTGGAGGTCTACAACATTTTAGTGAAAAACGCAAGGAAATATATTTCTCTGCTATTGGCATTTTGACGCCTGTATTTGCGTACATTACAGCAATATGGCTCATTTTAGACGAATTTTTATCAATATCTGAACAAACTTTATGGAGGTCTACAACATTTTAGTGAAATACGCAAGGAAATATATTTCTCTGCTATTGGCATTATGACGCTTGTATTTGCGTATATTACAGCAATATGTCTCATTTGAAACGATTTTGTATCAATATCTGAACAAATTTTATGGAGATCTACAACATTTTAGTGAAATACGCAAGGAAATATAATACTCTGCTATTGGCAATTTAACGCTTGTATTAGCGTATATTACATCAATATGTCTCATTTGAAACGAATTTGTATCAATATCTGAACAAATTTTATGGAGATCTACAACATTTTAGTGAAATACGCAAGGAAATATAATTCTCTGCTGTTGGCATTTTCACGCTTGTATTAGCGTATATTACATCAACATGTCTCATTTGAAACGAATTTGTATAAACATCTGCACGTATTTAATGGAGGTCTACAACATTTTAGTGAAATACGCAAGGAAATATATTTTTCTGCTATTGGACTTTTAACGCTTGTATTTGCGTATATTACAGCAATATGTCTCATTTGAAACGAATTTGTATCAATATCTGCTCAAATTTTATGGAGGTCTACACCATTTTAGTGAAATACGCAAGGAAATATATTTCTCTGCATTTGGCACTTTAACGCTTGTATTTGCGTATATTACAGCAATATGTCTCATTTGAAACGATTTTGTATCTATATCTGAACATATTTATTGAGGTCTACATCATTTTAGTGAAATACGCAAGGAATATATGTCTCTGCTATTGGCATTTTAACGCTTGTATTTGCGTATATTACAGCAATATGTCTCATTTGAAACGATTTTGTATCAATATCTGAACAAATTTTATGGAGATCTACAACATTTTAGTGAAATACGCAAGGAAATTTAATACTCTGCTATTGGCAATTTAACGCTTGTATTAGCGTATATTACATCAATATGTCTCATTTGAAACGAATTTGTATCAATATCTGAACAAATTTTATGGAGATCTACAACATTTTAGTGAAATACGCAAGGAAATATAATTCTCTGCTGTTGGCTTTTTCCCGCTTGTATTAGCGTATATTACATCAACATGTCTCATTTGAAACGAATTTGTATAAACATCTGCACGTATTTAATGGAGGTCTACAACATTTTAGTGAAATACGCAAGGAAATATATTTTTCTGCTATTGGACTTTTAACGCTTGTATTTGCGTATATTACAGCAATATGTCTCATTTGAAACGAATTTGTATCAATATCTGCTCAAATTTTATGGAGGTCTACACCATTTTAGTGAAATACGCAAGGAAATATATTTCTCTGCATTTGGCACTTTAACGCTTGTATTTGCGTATATTACAGCAATATGTCTCATTTGAAACGATTTTGTATCTATATCTGAACATATTTATTGAGGTCTACATCATTTTAGTGAAATACGCAAGGAATATATGTCTCTGCTATTGGCATTTTAACGCTTGTATTTGCGTATATTACAGCAATATGTCTCATTTGAAACGAATTTGTATCAATATCTGAACATATTTATTGGAGGTCTACAACATTTTAGTGAAATACGCAAGAAAATATATTTCTCTGCTTTTCGCATTTTGACGCTTGTACTTGCGAATATTACAGCAATATGTCTCATTTGAAACGAATTTGTGTCAATATCTGCACAAATTTAATGGAGGTCTCAACATTTTAGTGTCATACGCAAGGTAATATATTTCTCTACTATTGGCATTTTCACGCTTGTTTTTGCTTATATTACAGCAATATGTCTCATTTGAAACGAATTTGTATCAATATCTGAACATATTATATGGAGGTCTACAACATTTTAGTGAAATACGCAAGGAAATATATGTCTCTACTATTGGCATTTTATTGCTTGTATTTGCGTATATTACAGCAATATGTCTCATTTTAAACGGATTTGTATCAATATCTGAACAAATTTTATGGACGTCTACAACATATTAGTGAAATACTCAAGGAAATATATTTCTTTGCTATGGGCATTTTAAAGCTTATATTTGCGTATATTACATCAATATGTCCATTTGAAACGAATTTGTATCAATATCTGAACATATTTAATGGAGGTCTACAACATTTTAGTGAAATACGCAAGGAAATATATTTCTCTGCTATTGGCATTTTCACGCTTGTATTTGCGTATATTACACCAATATGTCTCATTTGAAACGAATTTGTATCAATATCTGAACATATTAAATGGAGGTCTACAACATTTTAGTGAAATACGTAAGGAAATATATATCTCTGCATTTGGCACTTTAACGCTTGTATTTGCGTATAATACAGCAATATGTCTCATTTGAAACGAAGTTGTATAAATCTCTGAACATATTTTAAGGAGGTCTACAACATTTTAGTGAAATACGCAAGGAAATATGTATCTCTGCATTTGGCACTATAACGCTTGTATTTATGTATATTACAGCAATATGTCTCATTTGAAACGAATTTTTATCAATATCTGAATATATTTAATTGAGGTCTACAACATTTTAGTGAAATACGCAAGGAAATATAATTCTTTGCAATTGGCATTTTAAAGCTTGTATTAGCGTTTATTACATCAATATGTCTCATTTGAAACGAATTTGTATCAATATCTGAACAAATTTTATCGAGGTCTCAACATTTTAGTGTAATACGCGAGGAAAAATATTTGTTTGCTATAGGCATTTTAACGCTTGTTTTTGCGTATATTACAGCAATGTGTCTCATTTGAAACGAATTTGTATCAATATCTGAACATATTTAATGGAGGTCTACAACATTTTAGTGAAATAGGCAAGGAAATTTATTTCTCTGCTATTGGCATTTTAAAGCTTCTATAAGCGTGTATTACATCAATATGTCTCATTTGAAACGAATTTGTAAAAATCTCTGAACATATTTTAAGGAGGTCTACAACATTTTATTAAAATAAGCAAGGAAATATATTTCTCTGCTATTGGCATTTGAGCGCTTGTATTTGCGTATATTACAGCAATATATCTCATTTGAAACGAATTAGAATCAATATCTGAACATATTTAATGGAGGTCTACAGCATTTTAGTGAAATACGCAAGGAAATATATTTCTTTGCTATTGGCATTTTAAAGCTTGTATTACCGTTAATTACATCAATATGTCTCATTTGAAACGAATTTGATTCAAAATCTGAACATATTTATTGTAGGTCTATAACATTTTAATGAAATACGCAAAAAAAATATATTTCTCTGCTATTTGCTTTTTGACGCTTGTATTTGCGTATATTACAGCAATATGTCACATTTGAAACGAATTTGTACCAATATCTGAATAAATTTTATGGAGGTCTCAACATTTTAGTGAAATACGCAAGAAAATATATATCTCTGCATTTGGCACTTTAACGCTTGTATTTATGTATATTACAGCAATATGTCTCATTTGAAACGAATTTTTATCAATATCTGAATATATTTAATGGAGGTCTACAACATTTTAGTGAAATACGCAAGGAAATATATTTCTTTGCAATTGGCATTTTAAAGCTTGTATTAGCGTTTATTACATCAATATGTCTCATTTGAAAGGAATTTGTATCAATATCTGAACAAATTTTATGGAGGTCTCAACATTTTAGTGTAATACGCGAGGAAAAATATTTGTTTGCTATAGGCATTTTACGCTTGTTTTTGCGTATATTACAGCAATATGTATCATTTGAAACGAATTTGTATCAATATCTGAACATATTTAATGGAGGTCTACAACATTTTAGTGAAATACGCAAGGAAATTTATTTCTATGCTATTGGCATTTTAAAGCTTCTATAAGCGTGTATTACAACAATATGTCTCATGTGAAACGAATTTGTATAAATATATGAACATATTTAATGGAGGTCTACAACATTTTAGTGAAATACGCAAGGAAATATATTTCTTTGCTATTGGCATTTTAAAGCTTGTATTACCGTTTATTACATCAATATGTCTCATTTGAAACGAATTTGTATCAATATCTGAACAAATTTAATGGAGGTCTCAACATTTTAGTGTAATACGCGAGGAAAAATTTTTCTTTGCTTTAGGCATTTTAACGCTTGTTTTTGCGTATATTACAGCAATATGTCTCATTTGAAACGAATTTGTATCAATATCTGAACATATTTAATGGAGGTCTACAACATTTTAGTGAATTACGCAATGAAATATATTTCTATGCTATTGGCATTTTAAAGCTTGTATTTGCGTATATTTCATCAATATGTCCATTTGAAACTAATTTGTATCAATATCTGATCAAATTTTATAGGGTCTACAGCATTTTAGGGTAATACGCAAGGAATTAAATTACTCTGCTATTGGCTTTTTATCGCTTGTATTTGCGTATATTACAGCAATATGTCTCATTCGAAACGAATTTGTATCAATATCTGAACATATTTAATGGAGGTCTACAACATTTTAGTGAAATACGCAAGGAAATATATTTCTCTGCTATTGGAATTAAGCGCTTGTATTTGCGTATATTAAAGCAATATATCTCATTTGAAACGAAGTTGTATCAATATCTGAACATATTTAATAGATGTCCACAACATTTTAGTGAAATACACTAGGAAATATATTTCTCTGCTATTGGCATTTTCACGCTTGTATTTGCGTATATTACAGCAATATGTCTCATTTGAAACGAATTTGTATCAATATCTGAACAAATTTTATGGAGATCTAGAACATATTAGTGAAATACGCAAGGAAATATATTTCTCTGCTATTGGCATTTTGAGGCTTGTATTTGCGTATATTACAGCAATATGTCTCATTTGAAACGAATTTTTATCAATATCTGAATAAATTTAATGGAGGTCTACAACATTTTAGTGAAATACGCAAGGAATTATATTTCTCTGCTATTGGCATTTTATCGTTTGTATTTGCGTATATTACAGCAAGATGTCTCATTCGAAAGGAATTTGTATATATATCTGAACATATTTATTGAAGTCTACATCATTAAAGTGAAATACGGAAGAAAATATATTTCTTTGCTATTGGCATTTTAAAGCTTGTATTAGCGTTTATTACATCAATATGTCTCATTTGATACGAATTTGTATCAATATCTGAACATATTTATTGGTGGTCTACAACATTTTAGTGAAATACGCAAGGAAATATATTTCTCTGCTATTGGCATTTTAACGCTTGTATTTGCGTATATTACAGCAATATGTCACATTTGAAACGAATGTGTATCAATATCTGCACAAATTTTATGGAGGTATACAACAATTTAGTGAAATACGCAAGGAAATATATCTCTCTGCTATTGGCATTTAAGCGCTTGTATTTGCGTATATTACAGCAATATATCTCAATTGAAACGAATTTGTTTGAACTTGAGATGAAAGTAACTATCAAGTGAAATCGAAGGTTTTTTTTTGTTACAGAATATTGGCTTAAGTTTTACAATGTGTTTCGTACTCGAATATATAAATAAGA